>JASCZW010000411.1:240000-267083 GCA_034211315.2 Aedes japonicus | reverse complement strand
AGAGCTGCTGTCGAGTGAGCATGAAAATACGGCAACCTTGCGCGTGGGGCATTTAGGAACATCCGCAGCAGCAGCAGCACTGCCATGCGGTACAAAAGAAAAACGTGGCAACAGTGCACGGTACGAATGTGTACTAGTTTTGACATTCTCTTTTAGTATTCTGTTCGTTGCCTTGGCGGTACAACTGCGATTTCAGCTAAATGTGTCATGAGAGTTTCAGGAATTTATGACACAAAGATGACGAAGATGACAAAATCGACTTTTAACAATCATGTGATTACTCGGGTTATGGCAAGGAAATGTGGGCTAAATTATAAAAGATAATTAAATATTTTTATGACTTTATTTAAAAAAAAAACAATTGATTTTTTCAATAGTTGTTTTTGTTTTAATTAAATAGCATTGGTTTAGTGTACCGTTGAAGTTTTTTAACCCAAGTTTTTTTTTAATATATTGAATTATCTAAACGAACGACATATTATTTATGTTGTTGAATTTAAATTAATTAACTAGATATGAAGTAGCTTTAATACATAAAAAACGAAAGCTTTCAATAAATCATGAAATTGTTATATTTATGTAAGTTTCGAACTCTCAAAATGGAAATTTAACACTATTAATTCAGCAATATAAGTTTTAGAACTTTGTTAAGTTACTTAACAAAAGTAAGTAAATATATGTCAGAAATTAACGAAACAGATCCGCTGTTGTGAACTCGGCAATCTATTACTGACTCTAACAATTTAAATTAAGTGTGTATATGAACTTATTCAACACCTAAGTTAGGGAACGTCCATTAATTACGTCACGCAAAAATTGACTTTTGCCCCTTGTCACGTTTTTAGTATGGACATCCAAATTTTTGTATGGATCGTCACGTTTTCTCAAACCCCCCCTCCCACCTTACTGCGTGACATAATTAATGGACCTTCCCTTATTCAAATTATATGTATATCATAACTAATGCACTGAATACACTACTACTAATCATCAAAGGAAAAAATCCTCCAACCAGCAGGTAAGCACAAGCCATTCACAGTGAATATCATCAATCCAACCCGAATCGGATAAAATCCTGAAACGAACCAGACTCGAACCCTGTTGTACCCAAGGCTTGTAAAATTTCGTTTACCTCTCACCAAGCGAGCTGACTTCCATGCCGTGAGTAAGCGGTAGGCAGCAGCAGAGACAAGATAAAAAAAATCATTCATCCTACATCGTGGCGCACGCGCAGCACCGTACATACCCTCAAAACTCGTTTTTCGTTTTAGCTGCTGCCCTGCTATATCTTCTCTCCCGGACGGTCGACCGTCTGTGTGGACGGTTTACCCTATTATCGCGGTAACAGTGCTTCTTTTTTCTATACGTTCGACTTGCTTTGTGTGGACCCGCTGGTGAGTTGATGTTCGTACGAATTCGTGCAGACGATGAAGCAGCTGTCTACCCGTGGTTGGAAATTTACTGCCTGAGCCGTTTGTATGGGTGCGCCTGCAGATGTGTACGCTGCTGACGCTACATAGCGTGTCAATACGAACGTGAAAATTTCAGGTCAAACAAAGCAAGCTGCCTGAGAAAGAAACTACGCCACGGCAGCCATTTTGTAATTTATTTTTCTTCCGATCAAAATATTTCGTAGCTCGATATTCGCTCGTTAGTGGCGCTGCTGGCGAATTTTTAAGGATTTGAGTGTAAAAATCGGCATAGGGTAAAGATTTTCAGAATCGAATTTTTTTTCCAAAAAAAAAAATAGGAAGTTATGACCGAGGTAATATAAATAACTATTGACGTTTCGAAATTTGCATACTGCCATCTTGGGGATCATCAGTCTACACTGATTAAAAAGCAATGACAATATTTTAGTGTCTGAAACATGGATTTTTGCAATATGATCAACAAATAATAGCTATTTGTAACCACACATACTTTGTGATGGAAGCTTCATTTGTGTTTCTCAGAGGATTCTGTTTATGTGAGAATACATCAGTATTATGTGGAATTTTCTATGGACTTTTGCCAATAAATATGTGTGGATTATTTGCCGTGTATGTTTTGACGAAGCATTATCGATTGAAAGTCATGTTTCTACTTACTTCTTCTGTTTCTCGATGTAGTTGACCAGTGCCCAATGCTGGGCCCGCAGATGCCACATAATTTTCGGGGCACAGCTGAAGCACTGCCAGTTGTCGTTGCGGGAGATGTCCTGCACGCACGCACGGGACAGGTTCTGCACGATGCACTTTTTGCAGAATACGTAGGGACATTTCGAGCAGCAGTAAACTTCGCCGCCCTGGCCGCACCAACGGCAGTACAGCTCGCTGCCATCTTCTCCCTTATCGAACTCGCCACTGTTGTAGAAGGTGTGGCAGTTGCGGCAGTGCGTTACCCGTAGTATGGGATGCATTCGGATAACGGCCTCCGTGATCGGGGCCGTTCCGATGTGCATATAGCACGAGGTGCAGTGCACCTTGCGTTCCGAGATTTTGTTAACATTCGGAAATGCTCGCATGAAAAACTGCTTCTCCTGATCAGCCGTATCATCCTCGAAGTCGAGACGAAACCCTGCGGAATGGCGGTAGAAGTTGATATGTGGTTAGTTTTGAATTTAGTTATGAATTAGTAACAACAATGGTTGAAAGTAATTTAAATCCCAATTCATACAAATTAAGATTTTGACCCTTTTGCACTCTTCTGTGCTTATACGATTTGAATGTCGGTATAAGTAAACTTCATTTTTTTTAAGCTGAATAATGGCTGTAAAAGGCTTATGTAATATTATTTTGTCCGAACAAGTTCTTGTATATCCTCTTTGTCTGAACAAGCTACATGATTTGTATTTTCTACGTGAAACGTAAAACGACGTCTTTGTTATGGCGATATGGTTTTATAGATTTGTTTGAGACTTCTTTTTCAGTTACAGATGGCTTAGCAAGAATAATAGGAAACTAGTGATTTTAAAATGGCTCAGTACTTAAGAACCTCAGTGATTGCAAGGACACCATAGAATATCCCGTTCATGCACTTTGCGGAACTGGAATCTTTGTTTTTGTATAGTTTCGAAGTATTATTTTGACAGAATATTTGAGGGGTTTTTCGTTGGGAGTTATATTTGGATGGATGATTCTTTTAACATGAGACCGATGCGTTGGAAATTTACTGTGAATTTAAAAACAGCAGCACAAATCGGCATCCCTTTTCCCCCTGAATACTCGAAAACCACGACGAATTTTGATAGAGGGTAAAATTTATATTGTGCATCAAAATCCTCCTATTTTCAGTGATTATTGATTGAACTTCTCGAAAACTGTTTTCATGACTATGAGAGAACCTTGCCTGACAGACCCCGTACAATGAATTACTGTGCTCAGATATTGTTGGGAATCTTGCTTCAGGATTTATAGCTTAACTGATACTCAAGATTTTTGAATTAGCCTTGCATGGTTTGTTACGGTATTGGTTTTTTGCGGATGTTGTTCATCGAGGTTACCTGACTTTCGGATCTTTCGTGAAATTGAGCGATAATATTTTTTGGGATTCTGAACACGTTTGATACATTTGTAATAGTATCAAAACTAATGTTTGTGAGTGTTCTGCTCCATATTAAGGGTATCTTATTCTGAAACAACTTTTAATCCTCTCGAAGACGGTTAGGCAAGGCTTTCTTGTATGCTGTTTAACAGATTTGGAGAGAGACACGAGCTGTAATATTTGCTAGAATCCGTTCAACTTTTTGGCTTCGCCGACGATATTGATATCGTAACACGCAAATCTGAGAAGATGGTTGCACTTGCGGCGAAAGCAAAATACATGAAAGGAAAAGGTGCACGAGAAGACAATGTGAGCCTCGCATCCTGAGTTCAGATCGACAGTGATGAGATCGATGCTGTTGTCGAATTCGTGTATCTGGGTTTATTGGAGACCACCGACAACGACACTAGCAAAGAGATACAAAGACACTTTGTGACTGGAGACCGTGCTTACTTGGTACTCCGATAGACACTTTGATCGAACAGAGTTCGCCGCGTTTCGTCGATTCAACCGGTTGACTATGCTCGCATAGGATCAATGCACCCTTGGTGTCTCTGAATAGCAGGAGCTGCGTCCTATTTACGGTGGAGTGCAGATAAAAAAATAAAACGTTGAGAAAGCGAACAAACCAACTCAGCGAATTGCATGAGTTTCTTGGAGAAGCTCTCATCGTACACACGGCAAAAATGCCGATTTCTAGCGATGAGTACTTTTATAGAATCCCTTGGGCTGAAGTACACCCACCGGCTGGATAGTCAAGAGGGGCTATTTATAAACCACGTAGACTTTTCTAGGGGGGAGGGGGGGTTGACCAAAGTCTACGCTTCATACAAAATTTCAAAAAATGGTTGAATAAAAGTCTACGGGGGGGGGGGTCTGAGATTTTCAAAAATGAGTACGTGGCTTATGAACAGGCCTAGAGGAAAATGGATATAGTTTTTGGCTCAGAAAGTACCAGAACATCGGTCTCAAGCTTAATGATTTGCCTATGAAAAAGTAACTCACACGAACATATTCTCAAATATTCTGTCAAAATAACATAGCGAATCAAGACAAAAACAAAGTTTCTTGTACCCAAACTCGCAAGAATGTGTTGCAAGATGCACGGTTCAAGGTGTACTTGGGACCAAGTACACCAAGTTCTACAACAGTGAACCAATGTTTAATCATCAGCTTCCTATTAATTGCTGGGACACCTTACGGCCTGCACCTTGCAATACATTCTTGCGCTTATTTTGTGCTATCTTTGTTTTCGTTTGATTCGCCGTGTTATTTTGACAGAATATTTGAGGGTGTGCTCGTGTGAGTAACGTTATCAGGAGTGAATGATTAGGCTTGGAACCGATGTTCTCTTACTTCCTGAGCAAAGAACAATATCCATATTCTTCTTGACTATCCATGCCCTGCTTGGACGTTGCAATACAATCTTCCACTTTTCGGTACTAGAATCTTTGTTTTTGTTTTGATTCACTGTTATTTTCACCTAATATTTGGGGGGTTGTCACTGTGAGTTTTGTTTTAGGGGTGATTTAATAAGCTTGGAATTGATGTGCAGGTACTGCCTGAGCCAAAAACAAACATGCTAGTATCGAAAAGTGAAAGAAATTGGTACTCTATGGTATATTTAGGACCAACGGGACTCTGAAGCAGTGCACTAATTTTAAATCTGATGTTTCCTGTTGATTCATGCTGATCTAATGTTTCCTATTGATTCTTGCTGTACCCGTTTTAAGCATAATAGCAGCTGGTGGATAGTCATGAAGAAAATGGATATATTTTTTGGCTCAGGAAGTACTAGCATACCGGTCCCAAGCCCATGCACTCCTAATAACGTAACTCACACCAATACACCCTCAAATATTATGTCAAAATAACGTAGCGAATCAAATGAACAAAGATACTAGTACCGAAATGCGCAAGAATTATTGCAAGGTGCAGGCTGCATGGTGTACTTCGGATCTAGGGGTTCTACAACAGTGAACCAATTTCAAATTGCTAGTTTCATATTGATTGTTGATAATAGTCTCATCTCATCCACAGAAAAGAAAAAAAAATCAAAACTGTAGGCATCGTTATGTAAAATTTTATCTAGCCCCGGAAGGTAGATTTGACTTCACTCTTTATAGGGACTCAAGTTTTGATGAATAAGATTTAGTTTTACAACATTCACACGTGGTTTTCTCGAAATGATGGTTTTGGAATGACGCCCGTTTCAAATATAAGTCTAGACGTAAGCTGCATTCTTTTTTCCTCTCATTTTCTCAATGTTTTCCGCTCGTTCGTAGAACAAACCTCTCTCCAGTGATAGCTTCTCAGAGTAAACAGACAAAAAACACTCTCCTTATCAACGTACAACAATCTCTATTGTAACTCAAATTAGTCTCATATAAGTAATCTTAACCGATTTGTAACGAGAAACTAAGTGTTCATGGCAAACTTCACCCCTTCTTAACATTCTCCGGCTTTTGGCACTCATCAAATAGGTGTTTTAGGACGTTAGGAGACTGAGTCATCTTCTTTTTTAGCATTTCAAGCTTATTGCTTTCACGATTAGCGTATTGCTTGCATTCAAATTAGATTTCTTGAGTGAGATTTCACGGTTATTCATTGAGAGCTTTCGATGCATGCTACCTTTGTATCAGTATGATTGTGTGGCAAGTACAATCCTACCCTCAGTCCACGTCGTCGAGTGATGATACCTTGCGATAAATCCCTAGTCTGGACCGAAAACCGAACTCAGGCACCTTCAGCTTGGTGTTGCGTTAGAGCTGTGCCTCGTGGGACTGAGCTAAGGGAGGATGGATCCAAGACTAAAAGTCAGATTTAAAAAATCGCAATTCCATGCCATAGAGGCGGTTCGTAAACCTGGGTAGCTGTCATTAACATCAAAATGCGGACTTGTTTGTCACACGACGGCATTATCTTATCGAAAGAAATTTTGGAACCAATGACCTCGGTTATGATTGGAGCAAAACAAAGCAGTTTTTCTTACTTTTAAGTCAATATAAACACTTAGATTTTTTACAGATATCTGTAAAGTTTTACCGTACTCTCAATAGCTGAACGTTCGGTAATCCGATCTTACGGATTTCGGTGAAATTTACTTTAATCTACAGATATCTGTAGAAAATTTACCGGATTTCGGTAGAATTTTACCGAAATCCGTAAAATCGGATTACCGAACGTTCAGCTGTTGAGAATTCGGTAAAACTTTACAGATTTCTGTAAAATAATCTGAGTGTGTATGTAAGGCTATGTTTCTATTTAAGCCGATTCACGACTAAACTTCGACAAATTCGCAGCCCAAGCAAGTTCTGTAGGTCACATTCCTCACACGATTGCTTTACGTAGGACTACGCGGTGTACAAAATGCGAAAGCAGAAAGTGTGAGTGTCACGAAATGTGGTTAGATTTTGAACTTTAATAACTCAGTCATTTGACGATCAATTTCCAAAACATTTGCACCATTCGATCGGAAAATTCACTACGCGTCGATTTCAATATTGGAAAAAAAAAATGATTTTAAACATTTTTCTTCTTTACCATTGAACCAGTCTGAACGGTTGACACACACAAATTTGCCTGTATCTTATTAACCTTTTATTTAAAAAAAAGTTGAGCAAAACTGGTTCTATGTGGGTGGTTTACGTCTGTGAAGTTTTATAACAATAAGTGAAGTACGTACGCCCCTGGCATCGTAGCAGTAAATTCTTCGGGAAAAAATATGTACACGTATACTGCTAGTCCGGATCTGTATCCCGTGTGATAAAAACCTTTGAGGATTGTTTGACTGTCAAACGGAAGGAAGGATGTAGTGGCAGATGTAACCCGGTTAATTCAAAGATAGCCAAGAAGGTCGTGGCAGAATTGAAGCACCGGCCAAATATGTCGATCCGGAATAATGCTAGAAAATCTATGTCAATCAGTTTTGTACAGAAAACCATCAAATAGTCTGGAACACGCCTATAAAATGCAGAAGGTCCGAAACGGTACATTCCGGCACACCAGCACATCAATCTACATTACATTGTAAAGGCCGACTTCCGTCAATTATAAATTGGTTAATATTTCAACACCAAGTCCAGGTTTGACATCCCAGAGAATTTCTGGAAGAATAAAGCGTCAAAATTTGCCAATAAAGTCCTTATCAACAAGCGATTTGAGTTTGCGGCGAAATGAGTGCTTCCTACATCACTTCTAGAACTCAAAATGCTGAAATATCTAAGCAAGAGCGTCTTCAAAAGCTACTCTTACCATTCCTGAAGAATTAAAAGGGTTCTTCTCTATTTTGGTCCGATATTACTTCTTGTCACTTTGCTAGGAACCTTTGGAACTTTGGAAGTTATACAAGGGAATTAATGTGCTTTGTGTGCCAAAATACATGAACACTCCGAATTCATCGGAACTTCGCCCGATTGAAGGTTTTTTGGGTTGTCAAGTACTGTCAGTACTTCGTATGAATCCCAAAGCCTAAATGAAGGTTATCTAACAGATGGGAAATGCTGTTGTACAAAAACGGATCCAGAAAGTATTTGGAATGGGAACAGAAGTGATGTGATATACATAATACAAATCACAGCTTATTAGTTTGTCATTATTTTGTACAAGTTTCAAAAGAATCCGATAAGAGTCCGAATTTTGGTGTGCCATTCTCGGCAAATACACCGATTATTATTCCCTTCAAGAAGGGTAAAACCATTTTGAAAGCCTTTCACCCATTTTTAGCGAAAACCTATTACTGAGATATCTTTGGAATCAGTTGGTCGGTTTTAAAAACATGTGTGAGCGCTCAATAAGACCACAATACCTACTGAGTTTAGCCTAGTGCTTTATGGAACTAAGACCTCCAGGCCGCGGAACAAGTGATAATAAGTTTACATTATTCCTGCAAATTGAATCAGCTTACGAATAATTTTACGATGCAGTACAATAAAGGATAAATAAAAAAAAAATCGATCGAAAAGAACCGATCAATGCAGTAACGTCCTTATGATTTTAAGCGCGAGAATTGTGTTTATAAATAACACTTCGATAAAATATTTCCGCCAACACTAGATTGAGGCGAATCTGCTTTTGTAAACAAAGGCTTTCGTAGTCATTTTCTCTTGAACAAAAGGTCACAATTACAAATTAAGCTCTTTCAAAGAAAGAGGAGCTTTATCTCCATCCACTTATATATTCAGATTGAAGGAATTGACCGAGAAATTAACTGATTAAGTATTTGTTTACAAAAGCAGATTCGCCCCAATTAAGTGTTGGCGCTGATTTACTTACAAAAGCAATTCGACAAAGATTTTTCATGGGGCCTAACTGACAAACGTAAACAATGGCTTTTTCTGCGAATTTCTCGTCATTGAGTACTCGCCTAACCAATCCACCACGGTCATTTCGAAGAGGAAAAGTTCACAAATCCGGTAGAATTGGAGGCTTGCATGAATAGCCTTTGTGCCACGATAAACTTACGGAAGAACTAGAAATTAGAAGAAAAATTAGTATCTTCCATTTAATTCCAACTACCTTTGCTTATCTTCGACAGATACGCGTATTTCGTCTACAATGTGCAGACTTCTTCAGTGTCTCGTACTAATAACTCGACTTGTTATTAGTTATTAGTCGAGTTATTAGTACGAGACACTGAAGAAGTCTGCACAGTGTAGACGAAATACGCGTATCTGTCGAAGATAAGCAAAGGTAGTTGGAATTAAATGGAAGATACTAATTTTTCTTCTAATTTCTAGTTACAGGTATTCCACTAAACAGCTCAAACCCTCTGGGATTTACGGAAGAAGCCATTGCTAACGTTTGTCAGTTAGGCCCTAATGAAAAATCTTTGTCGAATTAATCAAAAATCACGAAAAACTTTCGAGGAGTATTAAAAATAATAGAATGAACACATCATTCGATGAACTTTAAATTGGCTTCAGTTTGTGTCGAATAAAGAACTGGAAAACCCACTTAAATTTTACAAAACTTATAATGAACATTGATTTAACCCTACATCTTTTCTAGCTACCCAAAGTTTTGAAGACCGTTGCACTTGAAGATTATTGCCTTCATAAAATAAAAGATACGACGAACACTGATACCCAACCGCCAGCGTGTACATGTACCCTATACTCTTCACTTCGCACAACGTTAGGCGATGTTTCTTCTGCTGACTTTCGCTCGACAACAAACTGTAAAAAGTCCACAACTTATGGTCTTACATCCCAGGAGGTATGGAACTATCGCAATCGAATCAAACAACTCACGGAACTACAATGTCAGAAGAATAGAAAATACTAATTAAAATACCCAATTTGGCGGGTAGGCCTCAAGTGAAATGCCGGTAGAATGGGAAAACAAAAAAAAATTAATCCCACAAACATAACGCAACGAGCATCACAACAACAAAAAATCCACACTCACCGTCTTCATCGTAGAACTCGTCTGACATGGTTTTCTTTTCCAGCAGAGGCAAACTATGATCGAATTAAACTTCGTCTCACTAGTCACTGTTGAAATTGTTTTCCTCCACCACTATTCACTTCGCCAAATCAAAATCGTCCCCCACAAACACCAATCAATTAAGGATCAACTTTTTGACACTTCAACCTCAGCCGGTTCACTTGCACTTGCATCGCCTGCTTTGATGCAACCTAATTACTTTCAATTCCGCACACACGAATAGCCAATCCACCGGACCGCTAAGAATGGCAATAATAGAGGCGAGTTCTTCTCTACACTGCCAGTGTGCACCACTTCCAATATGGCGTCGATATAGTAGAAAATTTTCTGCTGTCTGGCACTGCTGCACAGATTAAGAAAAAATAAACTTCACCGCGCGAGAGCTTCGAACGTACGACCGATGCGTCCAAACACTGCGATGGATTTGATCGAGCGGTGAAAATTTTCCGACGGGCAAGTCCCGCATCAAGGTAGACGAGCGCACCAACACACCGTCAACTCCGGCAGCAAACTAGATGGCGTAAGCATCGGTCGACCAATCAGGCTCAGCGAAAATGCGACGGAAGATCGTACCGATCGTTGTCAGAGTGAAACAGCACACATTTCAGTGTAACATACTCATGCAGCTGTGTTGGTGCACTACTTCGTCGCTGCCCTTGACATCCGTGACGAGCTTGGCGCCATTTTGTTGTTTATGCCTCGGCTTATTGACGTAGCAAAGGCACAATGACGCCAGCGCAATGATGGCAACTGTCAAAAATACAGTTTTTTGGGAATAACTATCGATTGTTTCAATATTTAGGGATGAAATGATGAGAATCGTCTTTGCTAACTCTCGACCATTATTTTGCCGTTGGATTCATAAAAAAATTCGCCTCCGTTCGGGAGATATTTGAGGTCAAAATCGCGAGGTTGAGAAAATGAATCGCAGGTGATAGACAGAAATGAACTTGAACGATTTCTTCCACGATGTATTTTTACATGAAAAACATAAGAAATTTGATGAGAATTCATTCTTCAGTCATGAAATTGATTGGTTAATTATCTTTAATTTTGTTAACTTGGCAAACAAAATTCCAGCTTTGTATCCTAATACATAGGTCGTTTATTGTTGCGCAATATATGAACTTTTTTTTTCTGTTGCTTTTTCATATATTTGTTGTGTCTATATACAATTATCATTATTATAGAGAATTTATTCCTATAATACGAACAACAATTTTGAAATAAAAGTTGGATGTCCAATTGTCTAAAAAAATGTAAACAATCGTCGAGGGGTCCTTGAAAGTTTTTACGATGTGTGCAACAATTGAAGAGAAAAAAGTTGTACTCGTTCGTTTGGAGTGATTCACGAATAGAAAGCTAAAGAAGTGACGGCAAACCAGGGAGGCCAGAAGAGTTTTGTTTACATGTATGATTTTCATACATGGTTACATGTTGCGATAATCCAAATCAAGCAAATATTGAAGCTTCGACTGAAGCAAAGGCATCGACAAGTTTTGCTTCGTTCATTAAGCCACGAACTAAGGAATTTTAGTTCATGCACTAAAAAAGCTTTGGCTCATGAGCTAAGCCATTTTTACTTAACATGAACATCAGGTGCCTACGAATAACGAGTTATTAACTGTCGTTTTAAGTGAATCAAGTGTTTAGTAAATGTTGAGGATCAAACAAGATGGCTGGTGGTTTTGAACCCGACACAACGAGTTTTTGGTGCTACTGTGTGTGGACGACTCTACGTGCGACTCTATCTAAAATTCAATGAAACTTCAAATCTGCTTTTGAGAGATGTTTATTAGTATATTTCATCATTTTAAAAAGCAACATTACACTGTAATTGTAGTTTGCACCTTGTCTACGTCAAACTGCAAAGGGCAACTTCATTGTCAGCGTGTGATTGTCACGATCTTTTTTCCACTTTTTCGCGTCAAGGTGAATATTTCTATTTGTTTGATAATGTCGTGAGCTGACCGAAGTTTTCAGCTTCGGTAATATCAACAATCAATATGCAACTAGTGATTTGAAATTGGTTCACTGTTGTAGAACCCCTTGGTCCAAAGTACACCTTGTTATAAAATTTGGGCCTTTGTTTTCATTTGCTATAGCAACATATATGTTATTTTGACAGAATATTTGAGAGTGTGTTCGTGTGAGTTCATTATAGACTATTAGGTTCACGCCGAGCGATCTCACAAACACTAGCGTGTTGCTTTACACGTATAGGATCGATTTGTTATTGTTTTAAACCACGAGATAAACTGTCAAAATGTTCAGGTTGACAACGGTTTGTTTTTTATTTTCAACCAGCAAAACGATTGTATTAATGAAACTGCTTACTAATTCTAACGGTGGCAGAGAAGTCTATACTCTCGCGCCACTTTACTCAATTTTTGAGTACAATTGTATGCTATCTCTTTTTCTCTCACGGAAATGTTACTCAATTTTAGTTAAAAAGTGGATCAACTCAATTTTTGAGGAGATCCACTTTTTACGAAAATTGAGAAATATTTCCGTGAGAGAAAAAGAGATAGCATACTCAAAAATTGAGTAAAGTGACGCGAGAGTGTATTGCACGGAAAAAGCTAACCTCACTTTTGACCAAGAGAGTATAAGAGATAGCAATAAAAGTCGTGTTCCTCGTCCTTTTTTCTCACACACGAATTTCTGAACAAAAGGGCACTAGTATTTGTCAAATCTGAGGTGTGACGTCACTGTGATTTAGACCATTAGGGGCGCATTATTGAGCTTGGGACCGATGTGCTAGTACTGACTGAGCCAAGAAAAATATAATCGTTTATGTATGGGACCTACTGGTCTTAGAGTTATGGTAATATCAACAATCAATATGCAACTAGCGATTTGAAATTGGTTCACTGTTGTAGAACCACTTGGTCCGAAATACACCTTGAAGCTAGCACCTTGTTATACATATTTGCGCCTTTGTTTTGATTTGCTGTGTTATTTTGACAGAAAATTTGAGAGTGTGTTCATGTGAGTTCATTATTAGGGGCGCATTATTGAGCTTGGGACCGAGCTTGGGACCGATGTTCTTGTACTGACTGAGCCAGAAAAAATCGTTTTGTATGGGACCTGGTCTTAGAGTTAGTCTATGGTAATATCATAGACTAACTCTAAGACAGTGGGTCCCCGTACGTTTATCGTCAGTCAGCACTGGAACTCCATAAGCTCAGTAATGCGCATACAATGGACTCGCTAGACGTTCAAATTCTACCGATGGGCCAATCCCGAATAAAACTGATTGTTGGTAATATTGCACTTCACTATTTATGGTATGAGTAATATTGCTTCACTGTTGCTACTGCTACTGATCCGTTGCTGTCAAAGTTCGTAATAGAATGAACTGAATTAGCACAACTAGCTGGCATTGTGTTTTGTTAAAGAAAATATAAGGTGTGTTTGCAATATTCTCTTATTGACACTCATTGGAATATGCTATTTTGATAGGGTATAGAGGTATCAACGCTTATCTCTGTTGCTGGAATTTGTACCGCAGCATCTATCAATCTGCGCAACCTTTTCAGTTCCAGGTCATACACATCCTTCTTTTTAATTAATTCGTTTATTTGCAAGGCTCAAGCGTGTTTAACACTTTGCGGAGCTTTTATTCAATTGCATTACACTTTGGTGTAAGTCAGTGGGGTGCCAATACTCGTTGCTGGCTCGAGGTTAATGGCTCACATAATTGTATACATAGGCAAGGCAGGTGACTTATTTAAGCTATTATTTGCTGCTTACGGTTGCGATAGCTACCAAATCCTCGGACCCTGTAGTCCGTTTGAGGAACTAAACGACAGATGGGTGACCACAGCTTGCTGCTGGGTAGGTGCAAGTAGCACGAAAACAAATAACCACTGGTACACAATGGCAGGGAATTTAATAGACTGGAGGGAGGAGTTGGTGACGTTACACTCTTAAAGGCTACAGTATGCAGCTCTCAAGCAATGTGCATTAGGATAGGACAAGTAATGGTCAAGAAGTGACTTTTACTGTCGGAATTACTTACGCCTTGTATGCGGCTGCAAGAAAAGGAAATGATAAAACTTCGTAACGATTAGTAACGCCTGGCCATGTAATCCTAAATGGGGCTGTCACGTTTCCTTGCGGAATAATATTCCGTTCAACGAATTTTCGCCAAGGAAAACTGACATTCTACTTGTACTTAAGCAGTTCTCAAGATTAGCCTTCGGTAGAAATGGCAAAATTGCGCTGAGCCTTTACTTTTCGGCTGCATACTAGGCTACGAATCAGACAAACAAAGGAATTCCTAAATCGATTGCTTGTAGGGGATCACGCATTCCCAAAACATCTTTTACCTCTCAGAAGGGTTGTTTACCTCGGGCCACTAAGGTATCCTACAGTCGTGCTCTGGAGTCATAATTATCCGGGTAATGCCAATCTGCGTGAGCGATGTCATCATAACCGGTTCTGCACCTACATATGTTACTATCGACGAGGATAATTCTGTAGAGACGAGCGTCTAGCGAGTAATGGTTGAACATAAGACTTGACATCACAGGAATGAAGCCCCGACTTACATCCAGACCTTGCCAGACGCTGCCGGGATTTGAGCAATGTGAGGAAACCCACACAAAGTTAATCTTTAATGACCAACGCACACATCTGCTCCCTTATTTTTGAAAGAAAGTAAGATTATCCAGCATTTTACGAGCACTAATGGCCGTCTCGGTTGAGCTCGGTTTCTGTTAGGGAGCAAGCTATTCGACGTTTGGATTAGGCCGCTTGACAGAGAATCGATCAAATCTTATCGACCTAACCAGCTAGACGTCGAAGTCGCTGCTATGTTTCGCTGCAGAAAACTGCTCAGCCGGAAGCGGTGATCATGATCGTAAAGTGGGCCTGGATAGGAGCATATGGGGTAATTAAAATGACGTCGAAGTTGATCTGAACTCCTTGTATGGCCTGTTTCATGGAAGATCATGGTTGTAGAGTTCATAAAAGTCATAAACCATAAAAGTGGCAACCATGCTCTACCCCCGGGAGAGGCTGATGTTTTACGAGCGAGAGAATTATTGCAGGAGAGAGAGAGAGTGAGCGTTGACATATGTGGGCCTGGTAGGTAGCAGTAATCGGTAGCGGCGGCAGAAGTTAGTGAACTATTGTCGGATTCGCGACTGAATAAAACTTCGTGAAATAGTTTTCGCTATTTCGAGTTTCGCTGGTGTGATCCGAAATCTATTGCTGTGATATTCGAGCATTTCCTCTAATTTACCATTCTGATTGTTACTGATTGTTACTGATTCCACACTTGATTAGTATTCTAAAATAAAGCTCCCAAAAGCGGTACTGTAAGGCCAGGCGCCAACTGATGTGGTGCAAGTGTGGCATCATATAACATGTGTTCAAAATATCGAGTCAAAGTCTTGTGGCGTGAGGCAAACGTGGACAAGATATTTTGGCATGCTAGTAGATGTCACACCTCCGCCACACCAGTGGGCGCTTGGCCTAAGGGTTTTACCTGCACTAGTGGTTACCAGGAATTTTAAATAATGTTTTGTATAATTTACTGTACGAAAAACAAGTGACCTTCAATCAAGGCCCACTGACAACTTCCAGAATTAGCTACATGGGCTTACTGCAAGGCTCATGTTTAATTCCTTTACAATTAATTTTCATGTTAAAGATATTGATAGCTGCAAGAAAAATAGATGCACCATAGACTAACTCTAAGACCAGTAGGCCCCATACAAAAACGATTTTTTTCTTGGCTCAGTCAGTACTAGCACATCGGTCCCCAGAGTTCGGTCCCGAACTTCATCAATGCCGCCCTAATAATGAACTCACACGAACACACTCTCAAATATTCTGTCAAAATAACACAGCAAATCAAAACAAAGGCACAAATATGTACAGCAAGGAGCTGGTTTCAAGGTGTGCTTTGAACAAAGGGGTTCTACAACAGTGAACAAATTTCAAATCGCTAGTTGCATATTGATTGTTGGATGCACGATGAGACAACTTGCGGACGATGCTGTGATCTCCTTAAGAAGTCACCGTGCGGGAACCTTGCAAAAACCACTGCAAAATTCTCTAGGTAATCTGTCCATCTGGGCCAGAAATTTAGGGATCGAGTTTTCACCGCAAAAACCGAATTGGTAGTGATTACTAGAAAGCAGTTCCAAGCCCAACTGCGTCTTAAGGGAAGAGACATCACCCAATCTTGGAGTCATGTTTGATTCAAAATGAATTTGAAGTACTCACATTGCGTATTTAAAACAGAAATGTCAACAAAGGATCAACTTTCTAAGATCAATTTCCGGAACATGCTCACCCGGAAGATCCCATTTCGTTGTTTACGTTTTGCCCTTGGCTGTATGCACTCATCGCATAATATGTGTCTGAAGCTTGGTCTGAAGGTACTGGCTAAAAGGTAAAAAAAAATACTGGAGTGAAACAAATACGATTTTTTTCTTGGCTCAGTCAGTACTAGCACATCGGTCCCAAGCACACTCTCAAATATTCTGTCAAAATAACACAGCAAATCAAAACAAAGGCGCAAATATGTATAGGAAGGTGCTGTCCTCAAGGTGTACTTCGGACCACGGGGTTCTACAACAGTGAACCAATTTCAAATCGCTAGTTACATATTGATTGTTGGTATAAATTTGTATCCATTGTACAAACAGAATACATATACTAGATTTATGAAGAATATAGTGAGATTTACCCTTTGACCCACATTCATAGTTTGCCTTAAGTCCCATACGCAATATGGACGGAAACCAGGGGCCTGGCAACTCTATCCTATTTACTAGCGTTTGACAGTATGCAACATATCAAATAAGGCCCGTCTGAAGTTTGTTTCCACGGGTAGGAACGCCAGCATTGTTTACAAACAATGAATCTTTTGACGTTTCGTTGCTAGAGATGTTGACTACAGATAAATCTCTGTCCGCCAGATCCCTGACGGAAACGGCAAGTTTGACACTTGTCGCAATTGACGTTCATATGCCCAACTGGAATTCAACTTGAATCTAATCAGCTTTCTATCCGAAAAGCAGGTTTTGTCAGATTGGGCTCTTCCGTTGCCGTTTTCACTGTGTTCGAGCCTTTCCCAAGTAACCACAATCATCATATTATTGCACTTATTCAACTCAAAATCAACATCGGCAATGCGGGATCGCATCAATTCAACAGTTGTCAAGCAATGAAGCGTGAGATTAGCGTAACGCTTCATTGCTTGACAACTGTTGTAGTGATGCATTACCAATGCAATAATGCTACTTTAGCAATGTATTATGGCATTACAAAAGATATAGCATTAGTTCGATCTTAGTGGGACCTTTTTCAGCTTTAATCTTACTTCAATGATGCACTCGACGTAATACATATCCGGAGCAATTTGCGATTTGAACGTACATGCAAAATATAAACAATTTTTTTTTTCATTGCAATGCATAATTATTACATCTTAATCATGAGTTTTGACCTTTTTGTCCTGGTTGTGCTATAATTTTATTTATTAAATGTTGTTTTTGCAAAGGGCGTAGAGTTATTTCGCAATCAAAACAATTCACTCTGCGATTAAGCCATATTGATTGTTGACAAAGTGAAAGGCGTAATCTAAATCAAAACATAAACATGGCGTAAAGTAAAAGGCGATACGGAAAAAAAATCAAATCAACGGCGAAAAGTAAAAGGCGATACCTACAAAATAATCAAAACAACGGCGAAAAGTGGAAGGCGAATCCTATGAAAATGTCAAACATTGGCGAATAGTATAGGGCGATACCTTTATTTCCAGTACTTGTGAGGCCAGCATTGAGAATGGCGTAATCCAACATCCTAGTATTGATAGGCGAATATTAAAAATGTGCAAATTTCAATGAACAACGAACGGATTTCCATCAGCATTATATATGAATCAGAAACTAGCTTTGTTCTCTGTCTGTATGCTATATTGTATTTGAAAGCCTCGTGGTTACTTTGGTTATGTCCCAAAAACTATGATAATGGAAACTGAACGGCAATGGCAAACGACAAAGCCCGATCTGAACCAAGTCCCGTTCCTATTCCAATCATATTTCCCATCATAGTACAATCATAGACTAACTCTGGTGCTGACTTCAAGGTGTAATTCGAACCAAGGGGTTCTACAACAGTGAACCAATTTCAAATCGCTAGTTGCATATTGATTGTTGCTACAACTGTCAACCTTGTCGTTTGCCATTCCGTTTCCGCTATCATTGTGTTAAGGCGGATACTAATGGTTTGACGTTTCAGCCTGTTTTTAAAATGGGTAAAAGTTACTCAATTTTGGGTAAATCCGAATGAGCGTGTAGTAATTTTCTCGGATACACTACCACATTCGTCCGGACGAGACAAACTCTACCGGTACCAGCAATCCAATGACGTCTATAATATAGATATAGATATAGCTATGGATTTAATATAGATATATTATATCTATACAACAATCTGCTGCCAAAGTAATATATGCTGTGACATTCGATTTCCATGTTCTATCTTATTATTATTAATTAGATTCCTTTCACACTGAATTCCACTAATTCCGAGGCATTATAAACAC
Source organism: Aedes japonicus (assembly GCA_034211315.2). NCBI lineage: Eukaryota > Metazoa > Arthropoda > Insecta > Diptera > Culicidae > Aedes > Aedes japonicus. Next base: position 248,542 of record JASCZW010000411.1, on the reverse strand, counting down.
CACCCCACCGCCAAACAGTACAAAACGTAAACAAAAACAGCCGGCATACTTTCGCACACTCAAAGGAAAAGAAGAATAACGAAACAAAAGACGTTGAGAGCGGTTGAGAGAAAATGCAGAGAATGAGAGTGGCGCTCTGTGAGCTCAGATCCGGACTAAATTGTGATTATGACGAAACAAGCAATGATAGCATTCCCTTAAGGTCGGTATCGTGCTCGAACGAAATTTCTTTTTCTATCCCAAACCCATGGTAAATTCCGTTTACTGAAACGGAAAAGTAAAAAATCAAAAAGAAATTTCTGCAGCAGTACCCACCTGAAAAGAACGAAAAATAGAATTGGAATTTGTAAGGTTTCCCCGCAAACTAATGGGAGCTGTCACTTTTGCTTTCGGGAAAATATTCCGCTCGATTATTTCGTAAGTGAAGGTGACATTTCGTTCCATGCAGATCAATTGTCAAAATTCCGCTTGGTAATATTGAACAAAATTTCGTAACCTCTTTACTTTTTAGGTAGATACTGGCCTTTAAATTCTAGGAACTTTTTCAAAAGGGCGAATCTAACAATGACGGATTCTCTCCTGTCTCGCTCTCTTTTATTGTACATTTTTATTTTGTTTTACATTTTACAGCGCCATTCTAAAACTTTCGAGGGATTCTTAAGAACAGATCCACACACAACAGTGCTGGCTAGCAGACTCTACAAATAATCACTCAGGCAAATAAACTTAAAAATTTCAGGTTCAACTTATGCACGACCCGCATAATCACAAACCATTCCTGGACTTTTTCGACATTTTCTCTAATAGTTGAAAACTATAAACTTACTTCTGCCATCTGGCATATTGTTAAAACTTTATACGAGAGTTTCAACAATATGTCAGATGGAAGAAAGCCAAATAACAATATGCTGAATAGGCGGTTAAGTTTAGTTAATTGGTAATTTTCACGAACAAAACTTTTTCTGTACTCTATGCCAAAATGATGGTATATAATCCAAACCGAGTGCAGACAATAAAAAAAAACTTTCAATGACAATAAGACAGTATCCCTCACTAGGGGGCTATAGGGCACTACTCCTTATCGATATTCAAAATTGTTTCAAAGTAGGAAGGCAATAATAATCATCAGTTCACTCGTAACCTAGCGGAACAACATTCTTCCAGCTATTCCAGCAGAACCCGTTCAGAACCACTCTTTGAACAGAAGAAATCACGATAATTTCTCAATCGTCCAAACTTTCCACTATGACAAAAAATGATAACGTCTTCTTCGCTTGGAAACACATCCTACAGTGCATAAACTATAATGTGACAAAAAATCGAGTTTTGTATGAAGAGTGATGAATAAATTCAGGTTTTTAATTGCAATTCTTAACTCTCACCTTATGAACGCCCGCATAACGAAAAACAATTTGCTATATAGTCGAAACTGTATTTCGAATATATGGTATATTATCACATTTTATGTTATTGTTATCGAATAGTTTAATCTCATTTTCACCATACGACCTCTACATTAACACATATTGTTATTGTTTGCCATATTGTCATTGAAAGGTTTATTATTGTCTGCACTCGGTCTGGATTATATACTAACTTTTTGACATAGAGTACAGCTAAAATTTTGTTCGTGAAAATTGCCATTTTTTATGGTAACCTAACTAAGGCGGTTAACTATTCAGCATATTGTTATTTGGCCTTTTACCATCTGATATATTGTTGAAACTAAAGTGGAGATTGTTAGTTTATAGTTGTCAACTATAAGTGTAAATGACGTAACAATAATGGATGCGATCCTCAACAATTAGTTTAATATTTCAGTAATGGTTTGTGAATATGCGGGCGTAAACCATGCGTTAACATTCTTTTAGTTTCGCCTTTATCCCAATTTATTCCGAAACAGACCGAAAATTCGCATTGCGATTCCGAGAGGATCTGGGAGAGCGAGAGAATGAAGAGAGGCATTCATGGCAAATCCGACCGACAAATCGCGCTCAATTTTAATGAGCAAAGCCGCATTGCTTCAGCATCAGCAGCGGTGACTTTAGTAGTTTTCGCGAGTTGGTCTTCGAGGTAGGGTTGTCGGTTGATTTGTTGCGCAGGAATAAAAATTGCCCAAACGGTTTTTTTTGCATAAAAAGATATCAAAAAGTGCCGCAGTCACTTTCGTTTTTGACCGTGTTTGGTGAAAATACAATTTGTGTCAGTTTTGTGAACATGAGTGATTTGAGAAATTAGGAAGTTTCGATAAGTTTCTTTTCGTTTTAAAGCAAGTCGAAGTGCAGTTTGTTTTTGTTTCCAACTAGAGTGATAAATCAAATCAAGAGATATATTTGAGGAGGTTTGCAACCTGAATACAATTTACTACACTTTCTTGGAGTAAAAACGGTATGTTCATGGATAATTTAAATCGTTTTCGGGGTAAAAATATGTTACCAAATGTTGTGTAAACACTAGTTACCAACAATTATTCGTGATTGTATGCTGCAATGCATTTGAGAATTGCTGCATTCAATGAAGGGGGTAGCATGCAAAAACAAACAAACATTCGCACTCACGTGCTGCATTGGAGTAAATAAGACATCCTACAGGCGTTATAGAGTAATTTATACTATACATATCGGATATGTGTGCCGGCTACTGAAGCTGGTGAATGTTATTCCAGATTAGTAGTGGTATAAGATTCGTCACCGACAGAATGAATAAAGTTTTCGCTGCTCATTGAAGAGAAGTTTTGTTTGGCATAGCTTCAAAGATAATCACCGTCAATAGCATACGAAAACCGGTCTTTCTTTTGCTCATATAGCCACCATGATAATTATTTTTGTTTGTTTTTATTTTTTTTATATGGTACTAGGCTGCGAGCGCTGTAAGCTTGCAACTAAGTGAATATAAATTTAATAGAACTGGCGGGCTGAGGGTTGTTTTTCGGAATGAGTTATTTTTTCTTGACTAAGAAGGGGTTTAAACTTCTATGCCAAACTTCTAACATGCTTTTTATTTTAGAAAAATGTCGTGCGTTTCGTATTTGCTACTCCGCTACTGAACAGAACTAGTGTAATTGCACAGAGAACCACACAGATGGAGCTTGGGAGTAGCTTTACACCTTCAATGTATAAGTTCACGAATTCATTCTATTTATAGATCAGTACCGGCTCCGGCCACGGTCTTTGGGAAGGGGGGAAGGATGATTAGTTTGACAATCATTGTTAGGGGCCGTGTTTACCTCTACGTCTCCATAATTGTCAAAGGAAGGATAGTTTTTACGAGGGGAAGCCCATATGGCATAAGGTCGTTTGGCATAATGTCATATTCCATAACAACAACTTGGGGTAAATTGACATTTGGCATTACGCCGGTTGGCATAATGACTATTTGGCATAATGACCATTTGGCATAATTTGATTGGCATAATATCTTTGTCATAGGTTTTTATCCATTGTAATATTCCCTTCTATTTAAATGAGATGTTCTCCAAAATATAGCGTTCATAGGTTTCAGGGTTTAAATTGAAATTTGAAAATCAAATGTTTTCTTCTCTGATGTTGAACAGTGAATTATTGGATTGAATAAAAGTATGTATTACTTAGTTATTTTTGGCTTAATTCATTCGAACCGACTGAAACGTTATTGTCACAAATAGACCAATATAGGAAGTATTGTAATCTTCTTTCTTTATTAATTTGGCTGCTTAAAATTTTCAGAAATTATTGTACATTAAAATTTTCAGAAATTATTGTACATTTTATGATATAATTATTATATGCAATCATTTATTTTTCTCTTATATTTAAATGAATGTGATAAACCCATAATGCCAATTATTGGTTAATTGCTTAGAAATTGATCTAATTTTTTTTGTATTTATGCCAAATGTTTCTCAAGAAATCTTAATATAAAGATTCTCAATCCAAACAATCTTTCTCTAACTGTTGGGTGCCAACGCCAAAAGACCTTTATACCAATTTAATTTTGAATTTCTAGGTTATGCTTGATTATAATTATGCCCACTAAACCTGAAGCAGCTTTCATTTGCCGATTTTAATCCCAAATGGTGTATATTTTTAATTTTGTTCTTTGTTTGGTCATTATGCCAAACGGCATTTATGCCAAATGACCATTGATTATCCATCATATTATGCCTAATGACACTATGCCAAACGACTTTATGCCAAACGACCTTATGCCATATGACGTTTTTACGTTATTGAGGCAAGATATTTTTAGATCATGAAATCACTGTGGTAAGTAGTGATGCGATCAATTAAAGCGCAGAAGACTGTTTTTTTTATTATTTTAAACGTATTGGTGAAAGTGTCAAATGGCAAGGGAAGGGGCCGGCCTGGGGTTGAACTCGCAATCAGCCATGTCCAATCACTACACTGCACGCTGAGCTACTTTGCATCACGCTAGCGCGTGCATTATATTCGCCACTTTGACTCCGTGCTTCCAGAGTAACACCCAACACGGTGGGTACAACACCAATGTCAGTGCTTGTGGTTTGGCTTCGGACACCGTGGCTGATGCTTCGGCAAACACCACAGCCGAGTGTTTCCGATTGTGTCCGATTGCAGAATACACGCGTGGTTTACTTATTTTCTTTCTAAACGAGCCATGCTTGTTAAATTCATTCAACTTATGCGCCCGTCACCCAACAGCCAAGAAAACAAATCAATAAGCCAATTATCACATTTTTAGAATCATCCGACGAGCATTGCTCTATCCGTGGCAACCAGTGTCATACTGGGTGTATGTTGAGAGCTTTCTTGTGATCGTAACCACTCGGCTCGTGTATTTTTCCAAAAATCAAACACGGTGTCAAAAGCAATACACGAGCGTGTACACTCGTGTCGTGTCGTTTGCGTTGCGGGTTCATCTATAAGCACGACACTAAAGTGGTGGATTACAGCCACTTGGTGGTGTGTTTCGTCAAGTTCGGCTCGTGCAGAACGGTCTAGTGCTTTTACCAAGGCTGCTCGCAATCTTCTGCTCAGTATACAGAACGGGTGAATTCCGAACCACCCATCCACGTCGCTTCTAACATGCCTTTTTACCCGAAAAATACACATTTTGTGTTTAAATGCCTGGATAAGATGAGAACATTTTTGATTGAAATTTGTGTTTCATTTGTATGAGAGCCCCCTTCCAGAGGGGGGTCTCGAAACAATATACAAACATTTCTTGCATTCAAAAATTCCCACATGTCAAATGTGGTCCAAGTGGGTTGATTAGTTCTCGAGTTATGCAAAAAATTGTGTTTCATTTGTATGAGAGCCCCCTTCTTTCAGAATAAGGAGATGTCTCAAATAACCCCTATAAACATTGTTTGCCTACAAAAACCGCCACATGCCAAATTTGGTTCCGTTTGCTTAATTAGTTCTCGAGTTATGCAGAAATTTATGTTTCATTCGTATGGAAGCCCCCCCCCTGTTTCCAGAAGATGAAAGGGTCTCAAACTACCATACAACAAACATTTATAGGAGAAGTGCCTTCACAAATGCCGAATTTAATTCCATTTGCTTGATTTTTTTTTTCGACTTATGAAGAAATTTGTCTTATTTGAACGATATTTGGTTCCTTTTGCTTGAGTAATGCAGAAATTTTGTGTTTCATTTATATGAAAGCCCTTCCCCCACCCTCCTTTCAGAAGAGGGAAGGATGTCGAGCCACCATAGAAACATTCTTACCTTCAAAAAACCCCACATGCCAAATTTGTTTCCATTTGCTTGATTAGTTCTCGAGTTTGCATGTCACGATGAAACGGAACCAGATACTGATACGTTTCTTAATGCAATAATCTCCACGAAGAGACTCCTCGATCGCTCACCTGGCCACGTCTATGCAACTGTTGAAGATAGGGAGGATTTGGTATCTACCTTAAGAAGACACGGGGAACCGACGAATGTTCGTTTGGTGTACCGAACAATAATTTATTAAAAACGGTCGTTGGGAGCATCTTGTCTAAGAAGGTTAAGTGATGCTCCATTTCTCTTCAAATGGTTGGGACTTTGACATTAACTATAGTCCTACATGGCGAGACAATTTGACTCAATTTTGAATCGTTTTTGATTTACTTTCGTCACAAGTAGAATCACTCGTCGATAAGTAAATGTGACTGTGATTGACAAGTCGACGTATCTAAAATATCGATTCGATTTACGTCGTTGTCTTAGATATGTCGACTTGTTAATCCCAGTCCCATTTACTCATATATGAGTGCCTCCACTTTTAACGAAAGTGAGTCAAAAACGATTCCAAATTAAGTCAAATTGACCCGCTGTGTAGCCCAATATGGCTTATGGTTTGGATGTAATCCTAAAGCCTAGAAGACAAAATGAGATCTAATCTGACCTAATCTAATAAAATCAAATCTAATCTAATCAAATAATTTGAATTTCATTGTGCAGATTGACAACACGTTCAATCACTGTTAATACTACTAATGTAAAAATTTGTATCAAAATAAAAAAAGATATATAGATAACAGTGACCGTAGCTCTGAAACAAAAACTCGTATCTTCAAACGAACCAACTCGGTAAGTATCAGCTAATGCAGAGTACGGATTCAGCTCTACGTAATTAGTGAAATAATAAACAACGCACATACATACAGTCTTCGTAGAATTGCATTAGATACACAAAGGTATAAAAAGGAAATAAATCAGCCAGATTTCAAAGATGTCTCGAGTCGTAGCCACAGCGATCATAGTTCAAAATCGGTCCGATCGCTTCTCAGATCAGTTGAGGTGTTCACTCTGAGATCATGAAACAAACTTCACCTCATAATGAATTCATAGCCCTTCTGTCGCAGAGCCGTGTGAATTTTGGTTTTTCGTTAGCCAACGCTTTGTTGCCACAACCGTCGGAAGCCACGCAGTGGGGCACAGGCAGTTGATCTCCTTCTAGAACCAAATCAGCAAAAAAATGTCTAAAAAACAAAACAAAGAAGCAAATAAACGTAAAAGTTGTCTTGTCCATCGAGCAATCTGCATCTTTCTTCACTGGCAGAATCGTTTTAAGACCACAAATTTATAATAAATTTGCTGGATTAGTTCTCGAGTTATGCAGAAATTTGTGTTGTATGGGAGCCCCCCTCTTCTATAAAGCGGAAGAGTGTCAAACCACCATACAAACATTTCTCGCCATTAAAAACCTCTACATGCCAAATTTGGTTCTATTTGCTTGATTAGTTCTCGAGTTATGCAGAAATTTGTGTTTGATTTGTATGGGACCCCCCGCCTGCAGAGGACAGAGTGGTTTCAAACCGCCATAGAAACCCGGTTTGCTTGATCAGTTCTCAAGTTTCGCAGAAATGCGTGCTTCATTTGTATGGGAGCCGCTCCTTTCAGAAAGGGGAGATCATCTTAGAAACATTTCTTGTCGGCAACAACCTTCAACCTGCCAAATTTGGTTCCATTTGCTTGATTAGTTCTCAAGTTATTCAGAAATGTCTTCAGTAGGGCAAGGAATCTCTCACTATCATAAGAACCTTTCCCGGACCAGAAAACTCCTACATACACATTTTCACGTCCATTGGTTCTGTAGTTTCCAAGTCTATAAGGGTCAGACAGGCAGACAGACAGACGGTGGGAGCTTTGCATTTTCTCTTAAGCGAAACTCATCCTTATGGACTACCACCTTACCTACCACCTCGGGAGGTGATCGAGCTCCTGGAAAGCTCAAGCGGAGGTTGCCTAGGATGTGACGGGGATTCAACAGTGGGCTCTGTTGAATGCCTATAAAAAAAACACGTATCCCGAAGCAACTCTGTACTAGCGACTTGGTACCGCCTCCAAAGTACCTTAGCCCACCTTTGGGAGTGTCAACCGGCACTTCAGGATCGATGCCAGTAAGATCCTGATTATGGCATACTGGTCGCGACGCACACGGACAACACCAAACTACGGATCGGATTACGATATTGGGCTGACAATCGTGCTATTCTGCTCCCTGAGTAAAGAAGGGTGATACTGACTTGAAACGGCGAGTAGGCTCATAGGGCGATTGCCTCCGTCCCGGTAAAACCTTGGCAGGCCTCCGGATACGTTCGGAACCCGTCCATCTTAAGTGATGAGTACTAGACTCGGATGACCAATTCCCGACTTACGCCGATCCGGCTCTGAACACGATCCTCATAAGGGATCGTGTCAACCCTTGAGTGGCCTCCCTGCTTGCATAGATAACCACTGGATCAAGACTGGCGACTACGTATGGCGGGTGAAGATAGTGGCCCGGAGGGGGGACCCAGAAGAATGAAAATTCCAGTGTGATTGGAGAGGTAAGCGGAGCGAAGGAGGATGCGATTGCATTTGCAAGGAGTGGTAAGTTGTCGAGATCGTCGGTTACGCCACTAGTAGCCACAGCCAGTACCAGCAGTGGCATGGTACAGAGTGAACCACCAGGTAACCAACGGGAGATGGGGCTCCTGAATCGAGTGTTCACCCCGAGACACTACCCAGGCGACACTACCCAGAACGACTCGCAACTAGGGAAGTCGAACTTGGCGGAGGTGCGAAAGAAGGTAAACGAGCTCTATGAGTTC
>JASCZW010000411.1:0-237500 GCA_034211315.2 Aedes japonicus | reverse complement strand
GACAAAATTAAAAGCTTCAAAACACACCTCGAAAGCAAGTTAATAAAACATCACGCCAACCGAGTGCAATTTCTTTTTTTTATGGCCATGTCCAAAATAATCGAAATTAAAAACGCCCCCTGTTAGTGTTGGTGTCGAGGAAGCCATGACTTTTCTCTGGCAGTTGACAAATACTAGCGCTGAGTTTTGCTGCCTCAAGCGGAACTGACGTAGCAGCAGTGATGAGTAATGATTATAGTGCTTTGATATCTACCCAACGTCATATTGAGACTACTGTTGAACATGTAGACACGTTCGTAATATTATGACGATGCTTTCTGTTTGATGATGTGCTTTTTTTTTATTTTGCGCTGTGTTTCATCATCGGAATTCATATGCACGCATCATTGCGGGGGAAACGGTTTGTTTTCTATTGTGTGATGATTGAAGAATAATAATATTTTTGCGCTGGCAATTCGCATTATGTTTGCTTATTAATAGGGAGACTACGTTTGATTGGTTGTTTGAAACATCACAGTTCGAATGTGGGCGTATTTGTGTTAACATCAAATAGAAAATCAATTGTGCCCAGTCTATAGTAGGTACTTGGGAACATTATAGTCACGGATTGTTGAAAAATGGTAGGCTATAACTGAATACCAATATCGAATTTAATAAAGCAAGTGTAATTTCAAATTGCAATTGAATACATTGCAATGCTTTACTTTACTCATACTAGCTTAGTTTTAAGTGCAATTTTGAATCAAGATCGCAAATCGGTGATGTTACTCGCAATGGCGAACAGAAGATTCGTATCGACACAAACTGCAACGCTTAACTTAGTGCGAGCAATCGTCACCGTGACATGCAATGGTTCGCATCAAATTAACGCTGAATTCGCTAGTTTAATTCTAACTCATCCAACTGTGAACGAGCCGCAGCAGCCAACGGGTCAGTCGGGTACCAGCAAAGTAGAAAATATAAGGGAAATCGTTCGAATTAGAACGGAATGAATCTCGGCGCTGAACGACATGTTCAAGTTGTACGAGCTGCGACTGGTTTCTGTGGCAGTTCTAGCGAGTCTCACGATGCTATTTGTTAATTATAGATAATAGGCGGCACCTGTCTAACAGCGTTGCAGATAACTTCCTTTTTTACAAGTACTAAAGTTGCAAATTATATACACTGGCAAAACCGACATAACTCTTCACATGCTGTTTGTCGTTCAATATTTTTACAATCCATTGTCTGTTTGTCTGTGGTCTATGTTTTATGTATTTATTATAAACTTATAAAACAAGTAATTGTTTCCTTTGTTTGTGTTTGTATATGACTGAATTGTTCTTTAAGATAATAATAGGAAATAGTCTATGAAAAAATCCTCAAAGAATTCACCCAACGATGACACATGACGAACCGAAAAACTCCGCGATAGAACTGAAATCGAACCCATGTTGTGTTGAAAAACTACTGAATAAATGTGACCTTGAACCCGAACTGTGCCGCCGCGAATGTTTGGAGGGGAAGTTCATTCACTTATTTCTGCTGATAGAGCATAGGCCTAGTCCCTTGTACGGTGATTGCGCTGGGCTGGGAAGTGCGCACGAGAAGTGTTTGTATATGTCTCGATTGAATTCTGTCTATTTGTGGTCGCTCGGTAGCTAACAGTTATTCGGATTTTAATAAGGATAGGTCATGCAATCACGGGTCTGGGGAAAACCCCTGCTGGAAAAGGCTGAATAACATTGCCGGTTTGTTCTAGGAATTTACTTGTTTGGGTTCATTTATTCGACACGATATGAAGTATAACAATATTTGCCAACCAATTACGCTCAATTAGCAACTCTAGAATAGCAGTAGCGTTGAGAAATGACAACAGCAAATGAGATTGATATTTCATGCTACATGATTTTATTTTGGTGTAAGTTCGACGCACATGTTTGTCTGTGGTTCACGCTAAAATAAAAAAGATTGATTGCATTAAATGTACAAATTTTATGAAGTACCGTTAATGGTACAGGGTGAGTAGGAATTCCTGTCAGTGAAGTAGATAGTCATAAAAGTGAGAAGCTTCCATGATTTTTTTTCTTAATTATCGCGATTTTCAGCCTTGGGCTGGTTCATCTCCCGTCGTGGTCACTTAAATACCTTTTTTGGGTATTTTCGTAACTTGTTCGGGGGTGAGATTCGAACTCGCGACTTTGGCATGAAGGGTATGGATGCTAACCACTACGCCGGGGTCGCCCCTCTTCTCTGTATTTTAATTTTCAATATATTTCTGTTTGGTATATCCACAGAGAACAGACATCCAAGTCCAATTAAAAAAGTGTGTAAGAAATTTAACTGCCATTTCATAACCATTGTACCTGGCAAAACTGTGATGACGCTGCCATCGCCACCCATTCACGTCACCGAACGTCATGCATCTTGGTGGCCCAAATGTCAAAAAATTTCATTCGCAAAAGGGAAAGGTATTACCCGGGGAAAATCTTTTTACAGTTTTCCCAAGGATGCAGATTTTTAAGAACCACATTAAATGTTGTGAATTCATACCTAATGCTCCTAAAAAATCATTATAGATGCATCCGCTGGGTATCTGCAATACAATTCAAGGCGAGGTTCAAGGTACATCGTCAACATTTACAACGGATTCCGTAGTGTTACGTTAGATTCGTCTCCCGCTTACTACTCTCAGTTGAAATCGGCCTTAAAACATATCAAAAACCTACAGCAAAACATAAAAGAACTCAAGCGGCAGTTATTTGTGACTCTGCAATCCTGCACACGTCGGCCAAAAGCATTGGGGAGGAAGAAAAAAAATCGTGCAGCTGAAAAACGATTTGCTTATTTTCAAGAAGCAAAGGAAATTAGATGGAGCACTTAGGAAGCAGCTAAGTAAAAATCCTGTGATTTGGAATTCACTGCACAACTCTTCTCTGAAACTCAAGGGGCGTCGTTATCATCCTCTAACGATGAAATGCGCTGCTTCTACTTATTAGGTGGGCCACGAAAATTTCGGAACATTAAGAATTCCTGTTCTTGTATTGTCACATAAAACTCAGTTTATAATCACAACAAACATATTCGCATCGAATTTTTCTTTAAAGAAATGATGTATCAATAGAGTAAAACAACGTATTTCAATGAGCTACCTGAGCTACGGGATTATTTTGCATTATTTATTTTAAAGTAGGTTAACTTACATTGATAAATGGACAATGTTCAACTTGATTAACTGCAATTTGTTACTGGTATTCCACAGGAAAGTTCAGACTCACTTTAAATTTTCTTCATCAACTGCAAAGTTTTGACAGTTCAATTCCTCTGTGCTTCAGCGCACTCTCAACGAATGGTTGGGTATTGTTCAATCAAAATCTCAAAAAAGTGGATGAGTAAATTATATCTCATTTTTTCATTTATACTGTTTCTATCTAGCCAGAAAAAAAGTAAGATCAATTTTCAAGATAGTCCGTTAGTTTTCTCTATAAAGCGATTTGTCTTTTTATTATACCAATGTGGAAATTTTTGTATTCAATTTTCAGTCAGCTTTACTCAAATATGAGTAAGATTCATTGATCGTGCGTAAAGCAGTAAGGTGCGAGAAATAAACAAACATGGCTACCGTGATCAAATAGCAAGTGGCAACAACCCGAGAGATGGCAGTAGTGTTTCAACGTATTTTAATTTGAATCCTTACACAAGTTTTTTAGAAAATTTATTCTAGTTTAGATGTCTTCAACATTTTTCTTATTTAAGCTCAGTTCAAATATTACTCCCTTTGCCTTAATTGCCAGCCGCATGCGTTGTTGGAAAGCGTCACAGATATCTTTAGACATGTCATTCTACCTTTTCACCAAACGTTTCTTAAAAGTTTCCATGATTAGTCCTTTGACATTTCCCAGTTTGCCACCATGAATAGATGGCATTCAAATCAGGTGAAGAGGCAGGACATACTTTTGCAGAATAAAATCCGCGAAATTTTCCTCACATTAAGCCCAAACAAGAATGCAAGATGGAACAGTTGATTCAAACATTTTTTTTTTCATTTCATTGTCCCTTTCAAAAATTAATAACGGTTCATGCCGTTCCCTCGTTGTGCAAACAAAGACCAAAGTACCTTGAAAATAAGGTAAAATATATACCAGCTCTCATACTCTGAGAAAAATTCTATCGTTATACCGACAATTAAATCATGGTCAGGATGACTATTGCATATAATGGGTTCAATAACCATGAAAATGGTGGAATGTACCACGTTCATGGCATTTTTGACTATGATCATGGTAACAAGCATTATTCCGACATTATGGCAAATGTTGGATCAACTATTTTTAATGGTCGTTTTGACCATGATCATAGTCGGTTTAAAATCACTATACTGCAATAGTCATCCTAACCCCCAATAATGGTAAAATTGACTATAAAATTCGTCTCTGTGTATAATGCACACATACACGCTCATTCGAGCTTCTCAATGTTGAATAACATTTTTAACTGCCAGTTTTCAACCACACCGGTAAGACGTAAACCAGGCAACGAGCTGAGTAGAAACTCCAAGCTTTTCAAGTTTCGCTAATAGAATCACGTGACTAATTCGATCAAATGCTGCTTTCAAATCGGTGAACACATAAGATGAAAATTCCACGTGATTAGTGGTTACGCTTCGTCCAGGAAAGAATCCATGCTGCTTAGGGCTGATGTATTGTTGCACACGAGAACACAGATAGTTAGATACAACTACTTCCAGTAATTTAGAACACGCTCATAAAGATGTAATCCCTCGGTAGTGCCTTACATTATTCTTCGCATCTTTTTTTATGAACCGGGAACATGAAAGAAGCTTTCCAGAGAGTTGGAAAGATGCATTGCTGGATTGAAAAGTTGAAGATGTGCAGTAGAGGAACAATCAGACTCGCAGAGCATTTCTTCAGAACACAGTCAGGAACTCCATAAGGTCCAGGTTGATTCGACGTTTTCAGTGCCTTGGTCAAATTGTTCGCAGATACAGGGAAGGTATCAGCATCAAAGACATCACGCGGTACATACCTCAGCGCATCTGTAGTATTGCAGTCATTTCGCGGGTCCTCGAAAACTGATTGAAATAATTCAGCCAGCAAGGAGGATTTTTCTTCCTGTGTTAACAAAGTTCACCGACCGTATGGTTTCGCTTCAAACGTGCAGTTTTACTATGTAACTCGGCAGAGCCGGTTGTTCAACCGGTTGACGTTTGGCTACAGCTTTATAGCAAACTTGTTCCGGATAATCGTTGATACGGTATTTCGACTATCAGTATTCACGCTCCGATTTTCAAACTTGCAGTACACGATTCGACCTAGAGGTTTCAACGGCGAACGTTGTAGACTCAATCGTTGATGAAGTACTGCGATTGGCCTACACAATCATCGACCTCAGCGCAGAGACAGACAGCACACCAATCGAATTCCATCAATCATTGGCTCATGACATTATAGTTAGCATTTTTTGAAGTCAAAGGCTGTAAGATCATATCTGCTGATGGCACTACTTGTTTCAATGTCGCTTTGAACGATCAAAATATGGAGAGGATGAGGCGGATCAGCGGGAATTTGTGAACCCTAGAAGGTTTGAGCTGTTTAGTGGAATACCTGTAACTAGAAATTTGAAGAAAAATTAGTATTTTCCATTTAATTCCAACTACCTTTGCTTATCTTGACAGATACGCGTTTTTCGTCTACAATGTGCAGACTTCTTCAGTGTCTTGTACTAATAACTTCAACTAAGTCGAGTTCAAGTTCAAGTCGAGTTATTAGTACGAGACACTGAAGAAGTCTGCACATTGTAGACAAAATACGCGTATCTGTCAGTACGATTTTAACTGAGCTTAACAGTGACCTAAACATGTTCAATAGTATGATCATTTACCTCCAGTGTCGACGATGATAAACTGTTATGCACAGCAATTAATACACCTCCGGAACGTTTCTTGTTACTGGTTAGTGGATTACGGTCACATCGATAGACCGTGTAGCTCTCGTCAAACAGCATCCGGGATTCGATAGCGTCTTCCAGCCAGGTTTCTGTGAGAACCAATATATCAAACGAAAACTCGTTCGCCGCAGTGAAGAAGTCGTCCAGTTTTGTGCGCAGCCCCCGTACATTTTGGTAGTATATAGAGAGCCCTTTAACTCGGCCTGCATTTGGTGTTTGAAAGACCCCTCCTCCGTCCTCACACACAAGTCCGGGATAACTGTTGACCGCTGGCAGGAAATGCTCGACTGTGGTGAGGGGACTTGGGGCTTCCTTACGGCTAGCATGCTCGCATCCCGGTAGTTGTCGATTCGCATAAAATTGTTGATTCGTCGCTGATTGTCTAAGGGAAATAGCTTCATCAGGTGGCGAATAATTGCTGTTAAAATCGTACTTGCCTATTATGGCAGGCTGGAAGACCCCTTCTCCTGACCCCAACACAGGACCGGGACGACTGATGAACGCTGGCAGGAATTATACTTAGATATTATAGAGCACACTCGGGCATTACTGAGGATCAACGAGCAAATGCCAGTTCGTGGACACCACCGTAACATCAGCGGTACTACATCTATTGATGGGACCTATGCCATTGACGATTTGATCCGATGGACAAAATTTATTTCTGAATTCAAATAGTTGTCAAATTCAGCATTTATATTCGAATATATCGACGGTTCTCAGATTCGGAAAGAATATAATCTTGGTTAAGATCCTGCAAAATTTTCACGATGGATTTCTTGAAAGCTGACTCGGCTTGCATTCGAAGCACCTTGTTGAACCTTATGAAATTCGTAAGTTTATTAGCCTGAGTGTAGAGTGTAGTAACTACAAATCTTTCGGCGAAAACTTCATGTTTGATCCAACCATCGATGGATCCGATTCGGCATGTGACATGGAGATCCATCCTGTTGTAGGACAACGTATTGCTCCTCAGAGAAGTTGATCGTCACCTAAGGATGCACAAATATACCGATATACACTTCGATTTTGATTTTAACACTAGGATCAATCCATAAAGGCGGCATTTTCCAACTTTTGGACGCCACCAAGCCAAACATCATGAGACAAGCCGGATTGTTGGGTTGAACCAGGTAATCAATAAGCAGTTCCAAAACGTCTATACGACAACCTATCAAGCAATTATATCACCTTAAATGCAACATTAATGCCGCTGTTGACCCAAAATACGACTGCTTTACTACAATACTATGATAATGATTCATCAATGCTATTTTGCATTCGAAATGCTTATTACAGGCTACAAGCATTTAAATAGCATTTGAAAAACAATTTTCCAACAGATAGCATTCAATGCTATTATAATGCTTGTAGCAACTGAAATGCAAATTTAGGGTTGATATGCTCATGCTTATTGGTTACCTGGGTAAACTTCGCCTTTTCCGGGACATTCTCAAGTTTCTTCAATGACATGAACCGGCATGTTTTGCTATTGGACACAGCATCGATGCTGAACAGCTTTTCATCGGGAACAGGATTATCACTTTTTCCTCCTCCAACAAGGAAAACAAATCTCTTGGAACACGAGTCAATTATAGTTCTTTTACCCTCTTCGTTCAAGTGGCGTTTCACTCTAGCTCTGGATCCTACCACCTTGGAATCCTTTTTCAACGACTTCTGGGCAAGCAGCAAACTCGTTATCACTTCTTAGGCTTACATTTCCATAAATTTGCAACAGTTTTGTTGTTCTGATGCAACACTTAAAAGTAAACATGAACAAATACGCTGTCAGCAGAAATAATTCATTAGTTACACAAATAAATCCAATGTTAAAATTTAAACATTTTCGCAGTTTTTCCTGCCGCACCCAGTAGAGGACGCTAGCAACTTGAATGATTAGGGGGCTTCCCTTAGCTCAGTCGGCAAAGCCGCACCAACAAAGCAATACCATGCTGGGTTCGATTCCCGGTCTGGTCTAGGAATTTTTCGTTAAGGAAAATTTCTCGACTCATAGGGTATGATTGTACTTGCCATACTAATGCAAAAATGGTACCTGTCAAAGCGCTTAAGTAATAAAAGTGGAAGTGCATTTAGAACACTAAGTTGAGAGCAAGCAATAAGCTAATTGTTGAAGCAATAAGCATGACACGTTATGAAAAAAGAAGAAAGAAGAACTTGAATGATAAACAGCTTTGGTTCCTTACATTTATTCGAAGAACAAAATTCAGCAAAATTGTAGCGTAGAGAATTATCTGTTGATAAGCTGAACACGTGGTTGGCAGAGTTATTAAGCGAGTTTTAAGAGCGATGCTAACACAAGTTTGAGGTTTTACATAGTAATTTCCATGCAAATTTCAGTTGCAAAATAAATAAATTAAAACTTATGGAAGATTATGAGGCCTAATTTGAAATTAGAGGAGAGAAAAGATTCAAAATTTGCATTAGTCTAGTGTAGCACCATATGGCTTAGAATTTTCATGAAAAATTTATTTCGGAAGTAGTGAAGTAGGCTTAATCTGGTGTCACTGTTTTAATCAGTTGTTAGGAAATAGGTCTTAAACTCCTACATTTTCCAAATTATTTTACTTTTTATGATACGATCCTGAATCATGATTGATTACCAATTTATTACTGTCATTTTGAAGATTTAAAGTACAGCATCTAGAAAACAATCAGTTTCTTACCAGCTGAAGAAGTTCGCTCAAATTTTGCCTTTGTGTATTTTGCATTTAACCGCGTGTACCGGAGAGCATGTCTTCATCAGCTCTCTCTCTCTCACAGCCAGGCTTGTTGCCAGAATGTGATGTTGAACATTGAGTTAAATGTATTACATATTAAGATAATCTGAAATCACTATTTATTTCATGTTTCTTCCAGTCATTAGAGGTTGATTTATGCTTATGATTATATTGTCCATCCAGGTGATCATATGCTACCATATGCAAGGAAAAAAATATGTTTCGGAGCTGTCCAATAGTACTTAACGATAAATAATTCTTCGCTTTTGAGCGGCAGCTATGGCATCACTGTTTGTTTTTGAGAGAGCCCATGTTTCCCCTCTTCTATGTTAACCATGGCTATAGCGCACCGGTATTGTAACATGAAACGTGCTGTCTCTTACATTTGTTTGTTTTTAAACGAAGCATCCCGTTTGTCGTTACAGCCGCTTTGGCTAACATTTACGTGAGAAATACACATTGCCAATCTAAAGATTAATGACAAACTACGTCTACGTCGTGTTCGTCTGTCTCAGTTGGCTGCTAGTTGACGAGCTTGTGATAATAGCAATCGACATGTTTTGCGGATGGTTAAAACGAACGTGCGGGTTGAGGAAATTGACGTTAGTAGCAAATCGTGAACTGGCCTAAAGATTGGACTCGGAAAAAATGCGACACTTTATTTTGGGTGTAAATTTTTATCGCATATGTAAAAATTAATGAAATTGTGAATAATAAAGTGTTATGTTTATGTGTGCAAAATTATATTGCGATTTGTCAAGTAGTTTTCAAGATGCATTCGAAACAAGAAAAGCTACGCCAGCAAATCTTGGGCGCGATGTTCGATAATCCTGGTCAGTCGCACAGATGGATCGGCAAAAGGCTTGGAATCCACCATTCCACCGTGTCCCGCGTTGTGAAGATGTTCCAGGAGACGAAGACCATCGAGCGCTGGGAAGCGGCCGAAACCCAAAAACGGAATACCCAGAGAAGGCGCGGAAGATAAGGCAGTACTTTAAGAATAACCCGAACCTTTCCACCCGAGACGTGGCCAAAGAGGTCAATTCGTTGAAGGGATTCGTCTAGTAGACCATGAAGCGGGCAGGGCTACGTGTTTTTATGATCAGGAAGGCGCCAAACCGGACTGACAAGCAAAACACGGTGGCCAAATTGCGTGTGCGGAAGCTGTACCGTGAGTGGCTGGTCAAGCCAGGCTGTCTCGTCATGGACGACGAGACATATATCAAGGCGGACACCAAAATAAATCCCCTGCCTCGAGTTTTTTGTCGGTACGTCCCACATGGAGGTTCCGGAAGAGGAAGATGAACAAATTCGCGAAGCAGTACCTGTTGTGGCAGGCGATCTGCGAGCGCGGACGGTACAGCAAGCCGTTCGTTACATCCGGCACCATAAACGGGCAGATTTATCGAGAGGAATGCTTGCAGAAGTGCTTGCTGCCCTTCCTCCGCTCTCACCGTGGTCCCACGCTGTTCTGACCGGATCTCGCTTCGTGCCATTACGCCAAGCCTGTAATGGATTGGTACCAAGCGAAGGGCGTTAATGTGGCCCCGAAGGAGGCGAACCCGCAAAATACACCAGAACTTCGTCCGATCGAAAAGTTGAAGAAGTTGACGAAGAAGAAGTTGAAGAAAAGCGGAAAAACATTCAAAACCCTGTTGAAGTGGCGGACTGAGTCCGTTGCTTTGACCTACCCCGCAGTGGGATGTTAGGCAAAAATGTCGTTGGTTCGAATACCACTGTACACATGCCCTTTTCGCTCAATTTTCCTAAAACATCTGTGTCTCATTTTTTGCGAGTCCAGTCTTTATTTCATTTCGCATTCGCACGAATGCACGGAACCGCACTCATACAATATTGTTAGTTTATGTACACATTGCGGAGCTGAAGAAAACATTTTCTTGATCGGAAAGCAATCAGCATGCTCTTAATAAGTCCCTGCAATTGGGAACTTTATTCCATGGCTATGAAATTTTCTGAGCCTAATGCTCGTTGCTGAATGTATGAGCCGATAGACCAGAAGTAAGCAGAGGGATTAATGTCTAAATATTAGAAGTTCTAATTATAGATTACATACAGCTTCATCAAATGTCTCAGGTGCTCAATAGACTGCTTAAAACCCGTCCCGTACCCTGGAAAAATTATATAAAAAGTCAACAGAAATATTCAATTCAGTTTTCGATTGCATAATTTGTGTTAAAAATGTTGCACACCTTAAAAATACATAATTTCGCTAATTAAAGACTGTTCCAGAAAGTAAAAGCACACCTTATTTTAACGATCACTTTGAATATAATGAAGTATTTGAACATGTTTTGGCTGCGTCCTTTTGTTTGCACATTTCTGAATGACATAGCATCAAAAAAGTGCTCAGTTTGTGTTACCTATCAACATACGCGGTCTTACTCCGGAACAACGAAAAAGTATCGTGCACAAATGGTGCACTGTGAGCGGACTCTGCTTGAAAAAATTGGCCAAGGAAGAGGGTGTAAGCGTCGGAGCGGTACGATCTGCGATTCGAAAATATAGAGAACAGTGTACGTTTGAAGATGCGCCGAAGAGTGGTCGAATCCTGTTAGTCCGGATATCGATAAAAAAATTCCGTTCGGGATGATGCGAAAAAACTAGGGACCTCGTCGAGTATCGTCATGCGTGCCAAAGAAAGACTTGGCTAAAAACATACCGGAAGCAGAAAAAACCCAAAAGAAACCCAAAACAGGCCACGTCCGTGAAACCATGGGCCCGCAAACTCTACGATTCGTTATTGTGTAGAAATTCTGGGTGTCTAATAATGGACGATAAAACTTTTGTGAAACTAGATTACAAAACGCTTCTCGGACCAAAATTCTATACTGTGAGCGAAGACGGAGAAGGCAATTTTTACCGAAAAATTCGGTAAGAAGGTTATGGTTTGGCAGGCAATATGCGAGTGTGGTAAAACATCTAGTCAGTACATCACAACGGAAACGATGAACACTCAGAAATACGTTAGGGAATGTCACCAGAAGCGATTATTGCCGATGTTCAGGCAGAACGAAGGTTAAGTAGTGTTTTGGCCTGATTTGGCGCCATGTCATTTCGCAAAGGTCACTTTATAATGGTACAAAAGTCACAATGTATGTTTCGTGCCGAAAGACATGAATCCGCCGAACTGCCCGAAGGCATGGCCAATCGAGACTTTTTGGGGCTTTAACCAAAGCAAAGCTTCGAAAATTCATAAAACCAGCGGAAGACATCCAAAATTTTAATAAATTGACCAAAAGAGGTCAAAATGGTAGGAAGTACCACTGTACAGAAGTTAATGGGTCATGTTCGAGGAAAAGTTAGGAGTCTTGGCTATGATTAAATATTTTGATTAAACGAGAGTAAAATATCATATAAAACACAAATACAAATATGATATGCCAAATAAAATTATTAAAACTAAAAAACATGACTTTTTTGTTATTTTTAAAGTGTGCTTATACTTTCTGGAACAGTCTATACTTACTTATTTTCCCTACACTCTAAGCTCAGTTCACCCATAATCGCAAAATAAGTGCACGTACTCATTTATGGATAAAGTTGACTTTACCCATATTTGAGTAAATTTGTATGGGAAAAAAATATTCAAATATGGGTAAGTAGTAATGTTCCCATAAATGGGTATGTGCACTTTTCGTGATTATGGATGTTCTTCACCCATATTTGGGTAAACTGAACTGAGCGTGTGGTTGTAAAAAGTCAATTTTTGCGTGACGTAATTAATGGACGTTCCCTAATGGAAACATAAGTAGATATTTTCCAATACGATAGTAAGTGTTTTTTACATGAATATCACATAGAAAAAGAAATTCTCCTTGATTATTCAATTACATTTCACTGGACACATAAAATTCACTTGATTTTGCAAAGCATCTTCCACTTCCTGAATCACATGAAAGTTAAGTGAATTTCTAGTGGATATTTTCCACTGATTATGTGAAATTTATTTTGGGTGTCACCACTTGTTAAGTTAATGTCTTGTAGCTAGTCAACTTTGTAGTTCGGCGAACTTTGTACGATCTTATCGTCTTTCAGTGTGTGGAGTAGTGTAGTACTGCTAACTGTATATTCCTTACTCAATTATTTAAAAGGAATACGAAACAGGAATGTGTGATGAAAACTCATGTGTTCCTTGACATGATTGGTAATGTCAGAAAAACGTAACTAAATAAACCCTAAAATTGATCTCTAGAAAACCAAATAAATATAAATATACATCATTCAAACGAGTAGCAGTTCTGTTCTTAACAGTAGGCAAATCGAATACCAACATTTTCATTTCCGAACCCAAATGAATGAAAACCGGTTTATCAGTTTTTTTTGCGAAGTTCTTCGTTTGTCCTTCACAACATGCGGAGGAAATCTTTAGTTGGCCCATAAAATTGTATAATTTGCACACTCCGCCGCACGATTGGCCATCCGTTAAGCTTTCGGCTACATCAATCCTTCACGCCGCTTGTCTCGGGAGGGAAACCCCATCCGTCCTTTACCCATCACTCATGACTAATTCGAAACTTTCATGTTTTGTCCAATTTTTAATTATAGGCATCTACGTCACCTGCCAAGCGGAAATCAGTCCCCAACACAACCGAGCTACCCTAGGAACCGGAATATGTGTATTAGTAGCCATCCGAAAAAAAGGTGTATAATCAAAGCTAATTAGAATTGACTCGCATCGCGTACACACGACTGCCAAACCAACCAACCACCCTTCTGCTTCTTCCGGGATATGGCGAGTATGATTGCACCTACGTAGCACCAGCACAGCTGAGCCGGCATCGCGCTGGATGTTGAAGTTGATGTCATTCTTGTTTGAGCCTGCGAGCCGGCGACAGCAATACTCGCGCGTCGTTGTCGTCGTCGTCGAACCAGTCCAAGTCCAACAGAGATTGGCAGCGGTTGTGTCGCGAGGTACAGGTATAGATTGGATATCTTCGGCGGATTCGCGCGTGAAGTGTGGATGAGATAAGTGTGAGGCAGATGAAATCTTCTCAAATAAAAAGGTTTTTACAACGTACTTAATGATTCTGGGAAGAAATAAAAAAGCAATTTTTGAAAAGAATGAAGAATGCCAGCACAGCTGCCATCGTAGTGAAGTGAAAGTCTGCGAGTGTTGTTTTGTGTTGAATCGAAGAAGAGAAGTTATAAAGTGTGCACAAAATCTTTTGAAAGTGTTAATGTTTGCCGTACTAGTTCATATTGCGAAAAAATCCTATGGTGTGATGTTCGAGAAATCTGCTAACTGGTAGCAATAACTCATCGTTTGCTAATTGGTTCTACAAACAACGAAGCAACTCACCACCGGCACTATACCAAGCTAACCATAGCAGAAATCAACGTACTAATCACACAAAATGACCGTCACCTACACCGCCGAAGTTGCCACATGTCGAGGCTTTGGCTGCTTTCTGAAGCTACTGGTCAGGTACGTAGATCCCCTGTAGTAGGAACCTTTCCCAGGTAGGACATTAAATCGTCTGCCGTCGACTAGAAGTTATGAAACATTTGTTTGAGTATGAATTTGGTTTTATCAGCGATTTGCTTATCTAAATCTACACCGTTGTTGAAATGCTTTAGCACATTCGTTGTGTTCTTTGCGTGTGTCGTGTTGGTTCCAAAGTTTCAATGTTTTCATATCTACTTATTTTGATTCTACGATACATCATATGATGAAAATGTTCGTGTCAGTTGTTTGGTTTCGCTCGACATTTCCCATGACTCACAAGTCCAGAGTCAGAAATAATTAGTGACGGCTGACAGATTTCCAAAAATATCAGACCGGCATTGATATACGGTTGATTCATCTCGATGGTTTGAAAGGGAAACGTAGCCGTGTTTGAAAGTGGTTGTTTTTGTTTTATAACAAACAAGTGTTTCATTTATCTGGTGCTCTCAAGTGTCGAAGTATATTGGTCTGCTTGTTGTGTTTGATGTGATATGATAGGAAGCCACCACCAGTGCAGGACTTGCCATGGCTTACAGTTCCTCCTGATGGAAAGATCAAATTGTACCTACCTGTAATCCTCGCTTTTCCCTAGTATGAATGGACAAAATACGGGGGTGTGTACCCGTAAGCAGAAGTACTTACACGAAACCCACGGAAAGGATAGAGAATCTCCTTCCAACGAAACACTCTTATTACAGGAAATGAACAGTAAGCAATACACATTAGGATTTCCGTCTGGTGGTTTGTTCAAAATAGGGTTAGCAAACTCACTGTAGACTGTCGGATGATAACTATGACTTCCCTGATATCCATCTGATGATTTCCATCAAGGAAGGCATAATTTTCATCCCAGACTTGGGCCAGATAACCACGGATCCATCATCCAGCCTACACTTCGTCTGACACCCTGTATTCCATCTTTTCCTTTGTTATTGTATGTATGTATGTAAGGTCTGTATCCGCAATAATCCGGACACCTCAAAACATGAATAAAACATAAATTTCGCATTATATTTTTTCGTCGTAGTTGTTTATTTCAGATTCATGGGATGTGTTTTAACAATTCGTGAAGACAAAACATAGTTATTCGGTATTTGCATAAAATGTTCGAACTTTGCGCTTAACTCCGTCCATTAGGGTTTGTACAGACTCTTCAGAAATAGTAGAAACCGTCTTTGTCCAAATTTGCTGGAAGTGTTTGATGTCTTTGATTCCTTGCTTCTTTCCAGAAAGCTTCCGCTTCGCCAGAGCCCAATATCTCTCGATTGGTCGTAGCTCTGGACAATTTGGCGGGTTTGAGGTTTTTGGTACAATTTTCACCTGATTTGCTTGGTACCACTCCATCACAGTTTTAGCATAGTGGTATGATGCCAAATCAGGCCAGAACAAAGGTTTTTTTTGTGACTTTTGATGAAGGGTAGTAATCGCTTCTGCAGACACTCTTTCTGATAGATCTCCTTGTTAATTGTGCCTGAGGTGAGGAAAGATTTACTCTTTTTGCCACACGTGCAAATTGCTTGCCACACAAGGTCTTTTTTGGGAAATTTCGATGCCTTCTTCGTTCTGAAATGCTCAGCTGTAGCATTTCTGACCATAGCAGAATAAAAAGCCAGCCCTGGAAGCTGCTTGAAATCCTCCAGGACATAAGTTTCATCGTCCATAACAACGCATGAAAACTTCGTCAAATATTTGCAGTACAAACGTCGAGCTCGTGATTCTGCTGCCAAGTTCTGTTTGTCGTTGCGATTTGAAACTGTTTTTACTTTAAACGACTTAAGTCCCAAACGTTGTTTTGAATTTTGGACAGCACCAGGCGACATCCCTAATTTACGAGCCACCGTTCGAATGGAGAGATTTGGGTTTTGCGTTAATATACTTTTCACCTTTCGGTCCATGACAGGATCAGCGCGTCCAATGTTTTTGTCATTTCTCGGTTTCCTCTCCACCGTCAAACGTTACGAAAATGATTTGAACACATCGTGAACAGTGGATTTAGGCAAATCCAATGATTTTGCAAGGTCCCATAGTGACAAGTCAGGATTCGCCGTACGCCCGTACAAAATTCGCTCGCGCACTTGTTTTTTTCTTCGTCGCCATCTTGAATTCTAAACATCAATCATAGTCTTTTTCATCATAGACTCTCAGCTATATCACAGTGAAATTTTTCATTCCTACGTGCAATATTTCAAAAGTTACAATGACTTGAAGGTGTCCGGATTTATGTGGATACAGATTTTAATATACGTAATAACATATATTTTTTCTATTTACATAATATATCTTACATCTTCTGGATTGTTACTGCAAAATAAATTTAGATATGTATTAATATCTCAAAAGTCCTGGAAAAGCTAAAAATCAGAGTAAATTAGTTCAATGAACAAAGATAAAATTTGAATGACTAGATGTTTAATTTGTTTTTATTTTTAAACAACAAACTGTTGTATAAGTCAAAGAAAGAAGTTTGAGTGATCGAAGAACCGCTTAACACAAATATTTAAATACAATTCTATACAGCTTATAATCACATGCCAGTCTTTATGAAATAGTAGTTAAAGTTCAGAAATAGATTTCCAACACTGTTTCACTGTTAAGCTGAAATGCAGAAAAACAAATTAAGTACTGCTCAGGGGTGCGATTTTTCAGCAATTCAATGTGAAAGATAGAGAACATTTTTTTCGGTGCAAGAATATCGAAACTGACGTGATGAAATTGAACCATCATCACAGCGCAAAGCTCCAGAACCACATGTGTCATTCTCATACCTGCACTACAAACAATGTATGCTGCTGTGAGACAGCTTGAGGTTCACTCATGAACCATATAGATGTTTATCACAGAAACTCTGCGAAAGCTTAATTCATACAGTGTTTTCTGTCACACGAGCATTCCATTCATTGAGACCGACGCAAAAGTCCGATCAGTATCAAATCTAGTTGATGAAATTTTCAAAAGCGGTTGTGACAAAATTTTGATAAAATGTATACGCAATGGAGCCTGAACCATTCCAGCCAAGGAAAAAAGGTAGCGGTAGACACTCAATGACGTCTATATAAGGTCTGGCGCAGTAGCCACAACAATATTAGTGAAATGTGCAAAACTCGCTCATGACACTAATACCACTTCACTCCTTGCGCACGCTACACAAAAGCTCGCAAAGTGCTACACACTTAGAAATTATTAATTTTACACGAAACGTAATTCATGTTTGTTAAAAGTCCGGGAACGTAAACAAAGATTTCGTGTATAATTATGTCTCCTGAAACCGACACATACGCAATTCTATGAAAAATGGGTTTGATTGAATTAATTTTTCTACATCTCTTTCAGCTCATTCTTATAAGCAGAAAAGGACGCTATATGTGTCGGTCTCGAAGGACAGAAATTCACATGACAATTTTGGTAGTGTGTACCTCATACTATTTATTTTGATTCGTTCGCTCCGTGATTGTTTATTGTATGCGCTAGAAAACTTAATTTTTCAACCGATTCCAGTCTACCGATGATGGAAAGTTGGCTTTATATCGCATTACTCGATTGTCTAAATCTACAGCGTTTGAAAGTTTGTAGTGGAAGAAATTCAATAAGTCTCAGTTAAATTCACTATAAATGATCCATGTTATCGGGAGGAAATGCTTCTGCTCAATAAATGGCATTTGTATCATGATTATTTCCACAATTAGGCATTCATAATAAACGTTTGAACCAATTTTTTAATCTGAACCTATGCCCGCCATAGAAATTTCATTAGTGTTACGTCATCACTCGTCGGCTCAGCAATGTTAATATTATTTTTGCTTCGAATACAAGCAAGCAGTGCGTTGCCCCAGACCTTATATAGACGTCATTGGTAGACACTCATCCAAATAGCAGATCAATACGTCCGCAGGGATGGACCGAAAGTCAGGAGCCCAATCGACTCAAATGCACCTAAGAGAAGGCTACCTATGATCTGAGCATCACAATCCGTCATTTTCACTTAAAGTATCCGGAGCGAGTAGTGGAAGTTAATTTTTGTTTTGTTCCTTTCGTTTGTCAACAAACGCCAGCTGATGGTGGCCCTCGCCTGCTGTGTGCTAATATTCATTTATGCATAAAGCGTTGCATGACTCATACGATGAACAAAAATATGTAAGACAGTGAAGTCTAATGAGATTCTACGAAATTAATTATGCCGAACTTGGTGTTGGTTATATTCATACACGGAAAAAAATCCGTGCCCGGATCCATGAACTGCAGTCATGAATTCGAGAACAAGCAAAAATACACCGTCAACTGAATCACGTAATCATGAACTAAATCACGTTTTTAGGTAAAAATCCTGAAAACGTGAACTAGTTCACGGTCCGTTTTCATTTTCGTGAACGCTTTTGTTACTGTGTAGACATTTTTGGCAATCATCATATATGGGAAGGTCCATTAATTATGTCACGTGGTAGGGGGGAGCGATGGAGGGGGCTTGGGAAAACGTGACGATCCATACAAAAACGTGACAGGGGGGGGGGTTTATAAAAAGTCACTTATTGCGTGACGTAATTAATGGGCGTTCCCTATCATATAATTGTGCTTTATTCCTGTCAACAATTAAATTGACTCCAAAATTGGTTCCATCCCTAAAAACCTCTTGACTTTCAATTTTTCGTACGTACTGTTTGGCCAATATTAATAAAAAATTTCGGTTGAAACAAAACATAAAACTAGTAAAAAATGTATTCCCTCAGAACTTAGGTATGAACCCAATGTGTTTCCTAATGTCGTGATTTCACTTGAACCAAGCGCTTTTAACCTAGCACACATGCTCTGCTACTTTCTCAGCCATTCATCACTGAACTGATAAAACATTCCCATCAGTTTCAGTGAATCCTTCTGAAATTGAAAATGACCTATGAACTGGGTTATGAACTCTAAACGCTCATGATTTCAAAATCAAATCAACCTGGGCAATGTTGAATGAACTAGCGAAACAGCTTTCTGTACAGAATCGAGTTTACACATTCAGAAGCTCTCACATAGAGAGAATGTGACTGGCACACTGAAGTAATTTTCCACAGATTTCATCAAGTGAATCGCACCACTGGTATTGCTAGCATAAATTTGTCATGGTGTTTCATGCTCATAAATGCAAAAAGTAATTGGAAATGCAAGGATGATCCCGAAGCATGTTGAAATTATCAATTAAATGAGAATAGTATATATACCCTGCTCGTACACGATCTTTAGTCGCAGTCACTCACTTCGCTATTGTCAAATTGACAACAATGTTCATGCTCCGCCAACCAGCGTCTCCATGCTGAAATTTGGCCTTTGTTTGTCATGTTGCTTCATTCTAAAATGTGTAAATAAATACTGTTGATAAACTTATTTTCGTGATATAACCACAATGGAACTGACTCATAGCTTCGGGTCCTAAAAATGAATCCCTACTGAGCCCTTGCGGCATGTCAAACCGGCTAGTTCAGCGCAAGGGGTCTACTTGTTCCTTCATACATAAAACGATCGTTAAAAAATCTTTACTGTTGGTTTAACCCCTTCAGGAACAAGGGGTCATACATAAAAATCCAAAAGGAAAATGGCTGCATAAAATTTCAGATGGAATAAAAGTGTACACTGTCTTCGGCCAATTTTTTTTACATCAATTCTTCTATCTGGGGAAAAAAAAACATATGAGCTTAAGACCTAATTGGTGATCTTGAACATCTTTATCTTATCCAAAATGTATTTGAGTTCAAAACTTTACAATAGTGCAATATGTGCAATTACGCTATGTATTCCAACATATTGAATTAACCTTTTGGAAGTTCAACAGTCTTTATATGATAGTTTTGTGACGTTCTAAAGGGTGTCCCACATCAAATTGCATCACGGTAAATACGCTGTAAAAATTTACCTAGCGTACCGATCCTTTTCAAACTTTCAGACAATAAAATATATCCCATTAGTAAGCTTTTGGCATATTTATTTCATTCAACTTCAATAATACCATAACCGTACGCTCGCACTTTACGCTGAACTACACTCATTAGGTTCTGTACAACATCTGGCTGCAGCTTCTTCTGTACGGAAACCCACTTTGTCTTCCTCAGATTTGACCTACTTGGGATATTTCCGTAGTGCCTGCTTCGTAATTGCCCAGTTTTTTTTTTCGACGAGCCTTAGTTCCGGTGCGTTAGGAGGTTTCATATTCTTTGGTTACGAAAGTGACCCCGTTGGCTTCGTTCCACTTCAGGTCAACATTTGAATAGTGGCACAAAGCTAGATCCGACCAGAAGATCGTATAGCCCTCGTGTTGCTTCACAGAGAAATCAAACGCTCCTGCGAACACTCCTTGAGGTAGATCACCCCATTTACAGTCCCGGAAGTCACGAACGGCGAACTCCGTTTGCCACATGAGCAGATTGCTTGCCAAATCATGTATTTCTTGGCAAATTTTGGAATGAAATTTGTCAGAAGCAGATAATTTCTCATCAACATAAGAGGCTCTAGGAATGGACAGTAATTTATTGCTAGAACGAATAAATAAAGAGAAAGTATTGATAGTTCCGGTAGAATACGACAGGCTGTGAAATTGAGAGATTAAATTTCAAAGATGAAAATGAGCGGAAGGGCATTTGAACGGTAGTATGCTTTGGAAGTTTCTGCTTCCGCACTTCCTCCGAAACATCAAACTTGGCCTGTGCGGTGAAGAACAGAAGCCCCGGAAGCTGCCGGAAGTCCGCATTGACGTTAGTCTCCATCCATGATGAGGCAAGCTTCGTCAGCATCTGGCTGTACAGTTTCCGGGCGTGTGACTTTCTAACCGTATTTTGCAGTTTGTCATGATTTGGAAACTTCTGCATTTAGTACGTATGCACTCCCTCCCGGTCCTTGGCTCTCAGAACGAAAGACTTGGACAGATTCAACTTTTTGGCCACATCCCTGACCGAAGCATTTGGAATTCCGCTTAAACGCTTTCATGACACACTTGTGACCCAGATAACTAATAGAACATCCATTCTGACCGCATTTGTCCTTCCGTTTAATGCTCAGCGTTTCGTAGTAACATTTAATCACACGATTTACCGTTGACTGCACGATTCCGAGTTGTTTTCCGATATCCCAATGAGAGAGTTGATGATTTTACAGGTGCTTGCGCAAAATCAATTCGCGACGTTGCTAATTTTCGAAAAACTGACAGCGATAAAAATACAAAACCAAAAAGAAACTCTTAAATACTTTTACCCAAATTTTCAAGAGAAAATACCCAATTTTCCGTGATGCAATTTGATGTGGGACACCCTTTGCACAATTAGATTTTTTTTGCAGAAATCTGTAAAAAATTTCCGAATTCTCAACTGCTGAACGTTTGGTAATCCAATTTAACGGATTTCAGTGAAATTTTACAGTTATCTGTAAAAAAATACCGAATTTCGACAATTTTTTTTAACGAAATCCTTTAAATCGGATTACCGGACGTTCAGCTGTTGAGAATTCGGTAAAATTTTACAGATTTCTGTAAAAAATTAGAGGTGGGATATAGGTGGGATCAAGTATATAACCGCGAGGCTGACGACGGACCGCGCTGGTTTATAGTAATTATGGTATAATCTAATTTATACAAACCACAACACATATAGTTGTTTAAAATTGAAATGTTTTAATTTGAGTATGTGAATATAAATGTGGTTGTATAGTCGATTAACTCTTAAACCCTAACTCTTTTCGACTGTTTTAGGATCCTGAAATGAACCGGTTCTCCATTTTGATGCCCCTAGGGTGGTCCATGCAAAGCCATCAAGTTCCAGATGTTCTTAAGTTTGATGGCTTAGCTGGTGATTTATAGAATTTAACTAAAATAACCAGAATAATGAGAGTCACGAAAATTCAGCACGAAGCAAAATTCGAAAGAGGGGACGGGCTTCAGTTATGAAGACACCGGCAACAAAGCAACATTATTTTGCAGCTGATGGGTGTAGCTATAGCCGTATTAAACATGAAATGAAACCTTGTGAAATAAAAAGAAGATGGCAATTCGAACCATTTGTTACCCGCTTTTTAGGAACCGGAAGGGAAAACCATACTTTCAACCTGTTCATATGCAGATGGGAGCAAAATTAGGTAATTTTTTAAAGTAAAAAATTGAACTACTTAACCTAATAGCAAATTTAATCATAAACCTTTGTAAGTTTTCCTGATCAAATGGTGTAGAAATTGAGTCATTCTGTTCAGTCAAACGAGAGTTATTAGCGTTCAAAAACCTTTCACTTTTGGATAACGCTCTCATTTTTCAAAATTTTGAAAAGACACCCGGTATTCAAAAGAAGAACGTAGTCCTACGTTAAAATCTGAGTGTGTAGGTCATACATTGACACATTCTAGGTCATTCATGATCGACTACATACCGTAACTTTGTATAGCAGATAAAGTTACTGTAATAACTGTACATCTTATGTTGTAAACTCCCGGACAATTTGAACGAAAACAATATTTTCTAAATCCTAGAGGGTTTGAGCTGTTTAGTGGAATACCTGTAACCAGAAATTAGAAGAAGAATTAGTATCTTCCATTTAATTCTAATACACCTTGCTTATCTCCGACAGATACGCGTATTTCGTCTACATATGCAGCACTTCTCAGTGTCTCGTACTAGTCTCCAGTCGAGTTATTAGTACGAGACACTGAAGAAGTCTGCACATTGTAGACGAAATACGCGTATCTGTCGAAGATAAGCAAAGGTAGTTGGAATTAAATGGAAGATACTAATTCTTCTTCTAATTTCTAGTTAATATTTTCTACTTTTCTCAATCATTTCTATGTTGTTTAGCTCCAAGTCAACCAGAATACCCCAGATTGCTATAATAACGCTTAGAAAAGTTTAGGCCTGAAATTGTTAAACCGGTCCAAATCGACTCTCTAGCGATAAGTAGTAAAAATTATTTTGTTTCCCAATGAAAAACCACCATCAGGCTTAGTAAGTTGCCAGAATTTCCTCCTTATTAAGTGGATCAAATTGAAAATCGGTACTAAGGCTTGTTCGCGACCAAATCCGGACACCCCCAATTACGTATATCTCTGAAAATCCTTCATCAACGCGTGAAATATTTCGCACACTGATGAACGTATGTCTGTCCATTGTGTGAAATCAATTTCTGGTGATACTACAAGCTTTTAAGTCGAAGATGGCGTCGAAAGAAGAGCAAGTGCGAAAAGCAATTGTGTACGGTTGCAATGGAAATTCAGATCTGTCAGTAAGAAAACTTGCAGAAAAGCTTGGTTTTCCTACAAGCACTGTCCATAACGTTCTTTAATCTTTCGATACACGTTTGACAACAGCAAGGAAGGCTGGGAGCGGAACAAACACGGATCTCAGAAACCACCAGAAGGACGCGAAGGTGAACAAATATTGCAGAAGAGACCAAATCTTCCGGTACATACTGTGGCTGGAAAAATAAGAATGTCCCCAACTTTCATGCATACTTTCAAGCACGGGCAAGGTATGAAGTCGTTCATGGTGAAAACTGTACCAAACCGTAATGGTAAACAGAATGTTATAGC
This sequence comes from Aedes japonicus, assembly GCA_034211315.2. Lineage (NCBI taxonomy): Eukaryota > Metazoa > Arthropoda > Insecta > Diptera > Culicidae > Aedes > Aedes japonicus. The sequence goes on along the minus strand of JASCZW010000411.1, from coordinate 213,818 downwards.
TAAACCCGGGCTCGCAAGTTGTATCCGGAATATTTGACGAATCTTTCCTGCGTGCTGGAAGACTTTAAGCAGCTTTCCGGAATGTCTTCTTACACTGCCATGGAACGGAACGGCGTAGAGGAGCATTTCAAGACGAGGAAAAAGCCAAGTTTCCCAAAAGATATTTGGTTTGGCAGGCAATATGCAGTTGTGGTCGAGCAAGCCAAAGCGTCATCACTACCTTAACGGAAAACAAGGAAATATACCATGAATAATGCCTAAAGAAGCGATTGTTACTATTCCTAAGCAGCCATGAAGCTCCCTCTCTATTCTGGCCTGATTTGGTATCTTGTCAGTACGCCAAAGATGTTTTGGAATGGTATAAAGTAGAATGGAGTCCATGTTGTACCGAAAGAGGCGAATCCATCTATCTGCCCGGAGTTGCGATCTATCGAGCGGTATTGGGCTCTCGTGAAGAGAGAACTCTCGCAATATACAACAAGCTTCAACTATAGAAAAATTTCGAACGTCTAAACGTCAGCTAAATCGATTGCAGAGAAGTCTGCACAGACCCTAGTGGTTGAAGTAAACTCAAAAGTTCGTAGTTTCTTCATGCAGCCTAGTTAAGTAACTGTTATTTAGTCAGTTTTAAGATGACCATTTTACGAGATGACAGGAGACAGGTGCCTTTCGTTGTTTTGGTGATCATGATGTTGCGTCCATGGTAGCTGGGCCGCTTTCATTCATGAGTGTCAAAATCGGCTGATCAGAAAACTCACGTAAACTGCTGTACACAGGGTTGTCCACTAAACAGCTGGTTATTGACGCAAATCATTTCGTCCAGCGTTAAAAATTAGATGCAGCTAAGATTTTTTTCTCTAACAATATTCAACGACCATTTCATCTAAACGAAAAGGTCGTTTTTGAATATATTTTTTCATACAAACATAAAATGGTTTTGTATCATGTATAGTGGATTCATTATCAACCAACGCTCCACAACAAAGACATGATTCTATACTGTGAATATCAGGACAATTTCTTCTTGGAACAGAATAAGATAATGATTGTCTGTTGAATCAATTCCGATATCTCGTGTCGCGTAATATGTGAAAAGAGACTATTTCTGTTGATCGATTGGCTTCACCGACTAACTTTTCTGTAAATAACCCGGCTACAAAAGCACTTTTCATAGAATTTATTGTTTAATGTACACTTTTCGATTCTCTCCAATTAATTTGCAAACATTAAAGCGTGTCCGGAAATATCTTTTGAAACTTTGTCGCGTCAGTGATGTGAGTCAACGTAAGAATTTATTTCAGTGCATGGTTTAGCTGTCAGTGGATCGTTTCATCTTCCCATCGATGTGCATATTGTTTACTTTAAAATTGAAGTTTTGAAAATGGCGTCTCGTCAACAGGAGCTGATTTTGGACAAGTGGTTAGAAAATCCTAATCGTTCACAGAAAACACCCGCGAGTTCGGTCGGGGTAACGCAATAAACGGTGTCGATGTCATCAGTAAGATTCTTCAAACCAAAACGGTTCAGAGGAAGCCAACCAAGGAGTCGGAAAGGGAAACACACAACAATCAAGTTTTGAAACAAGACTTAGTGGTGAAAGTATACAAGAGGAAGCCCAACATGTCGGTCAGATATCGCCTAAAATGTGGATGAAGCTAAGTTAACTGTACAGGACATTAGAGTTTGATGTGGACTGAGGTCATTCTAAGCCCAGAAGAAACCTCGCCGAGAGAATAAAGGGTCTGAACAAGCGAAAAGTCGGGCCCAAAAGCTATATAATTCGTAGTTAACATAGTTAACGTAGTTAACATACAGGTTGCTTCGTACAGGACGATGAAACATACGTGAAAGCAGACATACGAAGACTAAGTTTAAAGGAGGGAAGTCTAAGGGAATATTAACAGTGAAATCTTCATCAAAGAGTTCTTTCAAAAACACATATTCCCACTTCTAAAGCAGCATACTCAAAACACCCTGTTTTGGAATGATCGGGCATCTGGCCACTACTCAAAAGTGTAAGAAAAAATGGTACGAGGTAAATAATGTCATTGTGGTACCTCGTGACATAAATCCTCCAAACTGTCCTGAGCTCCGACCGAACGCGAAATTTTGGGGAATAATGAAGACTGATTGTTGGAAAATGGAAGAAAAGTTAAAATCGGTTCAAAACTTCAAGCAAAAGTAGACAAAAGCTAAAGGTATGTATCCACATTAATCCGGACACTTTCAAATCATTGTAACTTTTGAAATATTGCACGTAGGAATGAAATTTCACTGTGGTATAGCTGAGAGTCTATGATAAAAAAGACTATGATTGATGTTTACATTTCATGTTTAGTATTCAAGATGGCGACGAAAGAAAAACAAGTGCGCGAGCGAATTTTGTACGGGCGTACGGCAAATCCTGACTTGTCAATACGAGACCTTGCAAAAACATTGGATTTGTCTAAATCCACTGTTCACGATGTGCTCAAATCATTTTCGGAGCGTTTGACGGTGGAGAGGAAACCGAGAAGTGACAAAAACATTGGACGCGCTGATCCTGTCATGGACCGAAAGGTGAAATGGATATTAACGAAAAACCCAAATCTCTCCATTCGAACGGTGGCTCGTAAAATAGGGATGTCGCCTAGTTTTGTCCAAAAATCAAAACAACGTTTGGGACTTAAAGGGTGTCCATGATGAAATTGCCACACACAAAATTGATTCGCAAAATTCGAGTTTTCATCCGATTGCCATCAAATGTTCAGGGATTGAGAAATAACTATTAAACTCCATTTTACCATTTTACTCGTATTTTATTTACAGTCCATACGCAAATGCCCGCACCTTGGCCTTAACCCCGGCCATAAGATTCTGCACAACCTGTGAATCTACAGTTTTTTGCATGTAAACCCATACTTTCTTCAGTTCCTCGACTGTCTTCACTACCTTAGGTCGTTTAAGAAGGTGCTGCTTCATAATCGCCCGCCCAGTACTTCTCGAAGGGGCGGAGCTCCGGAATGTTGGGAGGGTTGAACATTTTCGGCACGAAATTGACCTTATTGTCCTCATACCACTTCAGCACGTCCTTGGAGTAGTGGCATGAGGCCAAATCCGGCCAGAAGATTGTTGGGACGTTGTGAGCCTTCAGGAGAGGAAGCAGCCGCTTCTGGAGGCACTCTTTATGTACACCTGTCCGTTCATCGTGTCCTGGGTCACGGAAGGTGCACTCCGCTTCCCGCACGTGCAGATGGCTTGCCAAACCAGGAATTTCTTCGCAAATTTGGACATCTTCTGAGTGCGGACATGCTCCGGAACGCTGAACTTATCCTTGGCCGTGAAAAACAGGTTGCCGGGGATCTGTTTGAAGTCGGCCTTCACATATGTTTCGTCGTCCATGATGCAGCATTCAACTTTCGTCAGCATGTTGAGGTACAACTTCCTGGCACGGGTTTTGGCGGACTTGTTCTGCTTCTCGTCGCGATTAGGGGCCTTTTGTACCTTAAATGTTCGAAGCCCAGCCTTAGTTTTGGCCTTCTGGACAAAACTTCGGCTTAGGTGCAGCTTCTTAGCCACATCCCGAACGGAGGCGTTCGGATTTCGGTTGAAGGCCCCAACTACGCGGTTGTGATTTTTGGTGTTGTACGGAATACTTTTTCCTTCACTTCTGGGCTTCCGATCGGTGGTCAACCGTTCCTCGAACCGCTTAATCACTCGCGACACCGTGGAATTCGCGATTCCCAACGCTTTAGCGATGGAACGATGCGAGAGATCCTTGTTCTCGTGATGAATGCGCAAGATTTTATCACGCACGAGCTGTTCTTTCGACTCCATTTCTGCGAGTTTTGATCACAGGACTTTAAAACTTGCAGGATGTAAATAATGCACTATGAACTAAATCCACCCAAATTATCATTAAATTCTACCCAACGGTTAAAATGTTAGAGCAATTTCATAGTGTGGCAATTTCATCGTGGACACCCTTTAAGTCGAATAAAGTAAAAACAGTTCCAAATCGCAACGACAAACAGAGCTTGGCAGCAAAATCACGGGCTCGACGTTTGTACTGCGAATATTTGACGAAGTTTTCATGCGTTGTCCTGGAGGATTTCAAGCAGCTTCCAGGGCTGGCTTTTTATTCTGCAGCTGAGCATTTCAGAACGAAGAAGGCATCGAAATTTCCCAAAAAATACCTTGTGTGGCAAGCAATTTGCACGTGTGACAAAAAGAGTAAATCTTCCGTCACTACAGTCACAATCAACAAGGATATCTATCAGAACAAGTGTCTGCAGAAGCGATTGCTACTCTTCATCAAAAGCCACATAGAAAAACGTAGACGGCTTCTACGATTTCTGAAGAGTCTTTACAAACCCTAATGGACGGAGCTAAGCGCAAAGTTCGAAAATTTTATGCAAATACCGAATAACTATGTTTTGTCGTCACGAATTGTTAAAACACATCCCATGAATCTGAAATAAACAACTACGACGGAAATATAATGCGAAATTTATGTTTTATTCATGTTTTGAGGTGTTCGGATTATTGCGGATACAGACCTTACAAAACCAGAGGAGAGATGCTTTTCGAGACCTTGATGGCAGCGACAGGAGTCAAATCGAAGGTCCAAAATTTTGGGCGTGAGGGTGAAGTTTAAATCTATCCTTGCAAAAATGTAAAGGAGCATACTTTCGGAAAACCAATGGTCAGAAAAAGATTTGTTTGGATTTCTGTTAAACCTTCAACGTTCGCGAGATGATACAACATTTATTTCCGAACACGCTTTATGACGAAAAGAGACGTTTTCATAGAACAAACCGGATTTTGGATCACAAATCACAAAATGCAAAGCGCACAACAATATTTTTGGTTGCAGGCAAAATCTGAAGCGATTTTGTCCTTGTTTGCTAATGACTGGTAAAATGATTCAGTGAGATATGTACACTCCATGGTCATGTCAGTTCATCACCTACCCAGCTGGGTTTTTATTTTAACATGACTCAATCTAATGGCAGTTTAGCTTCATTTTCCCCTACGATGGCAAATCGGTCGATTGTTTGCTTAAGTGCGGATTATTTTCCACATTGATCTTTCGGACAGGCGGCATTCAAGTGGAAAACGTTATCAATTTGTTTGCTCTAGCTCATCACGGTAACGATGAGCTTAATGCTCAATAAATTCAACCACACTGGACCGCGGCCCGTTTGTAGTAGTTTGAAGTGAAGAGCGGGTAGTTTGAAGTGATTTTAATTATCAAATGCAAATGTGATTCCCCAGATGACGTTCAGGTGACGTATGATCCCATATGCAATTACTTTTAAGCGCAGCCTGAAGGTGCCAATGATGCTCGCTTGTAATCGTTGTGACGTTTCCGACACAGCCTAGTGTAAAGTGGACACTATTTATCTAGAGTAAATATTATATCTGATGGAATCGACAATGTTAGGGTTTTGGAGACATTGATGGGTTGCTTGCACTTGCTAACAATGATAATGGAACGCAAACCTAATTGCGGTCAGAATGTATTCGATCGTTGGTTGACAACAGTCAATAAAACGAACAAAGTAAAGAGGTCATCAATCATTGCTCAAAATCATCTAGTTTCAATATTGAACTTGCGTGCGTGCAAAGAGATACGAACTTGGACTATTTGAAGTGTTTCCGTGACAGCGCCGTATTTGACGAGAGTCTTTTACTTTACTTTTGTCTTGTACTTTTGATTTTCATCGATTGCGTTACTCAAACTCAACACTGCAATATACTTTCATATGGATGGTAGTGTTTTTGTCCTTGTTTATCCTTCACATTCGTAACAAATAGAGATGACCATTAGTATTTGTCAGAGTAAAAACATTAGCATTAGCATTAGCATTAGCATTAGCATTGACGGTTGCACACCTCGTGGATGGAGCTACGATGAGGAATAATTCGTTGAAGACATTGCATGACACCATGAAACAAAACCAGCTTCTGATACGTTTCTTCACGCAACAATCACCACGACAACACTCCTCGATCGCTCACCTGGCCACGTCCATGCAACCGTTGGTGATAGGGAGGATTTGGTATCTACCTTAAGAAGACACGGGGAACCCACGTAGCCTTCAGTAGATATCAAAGGAAAAAGGAAATGAATAGTCGGAGAGAATAGTTGAACAGAATGCCTTGTTTGGTGCACAGAACAAAAATATATTCAAAAATGGTCGTTGGGAGCATCTAGTCTAAGAGGGTTAAGTGATGCTCCATTTATCTTCAAACGGTTGGGACTTTAGCATTAACTATAGTCCTAGCTCCCTGTGGCTTATGGTTATAGCGCCATTACTCGCTCTCTGAAAATAAAGAAGAAAGCGCCGACCCAAAATCATATGTTACCCCCCCACCACACACACACACACACTCATCACATACCTCACTCGCCCACATCACTACTTCTGTTTGGATTTAGATTAGTGAGCGCCGACTGAAAGTTAAAAGCGTCCAAACAATTCACCAACTGTCAAATATTGCAATTCAATGTCGACTACAATAATACAACAGGTTACAAAAATTATTGATTGTTGATTGTAAGGAAATGTACCTAATAGTTAACCTTTTATTAAACTTGATAGTTTATCACTGTTAATACTGCTAATGTGAAAATTTGAATCAAAATAACCGAGAATAATAGATATCAGCGGCCGCAGCTCTAAAAACAATATTTTCAAACGAATTAACTTGACAACATGATAAGTGTCAGCTAATGCAGTGTACGAATTCAGCTCTACGTAATAAGTGAAATTGGCAATGATATACATAGGTATAAAAGGAAAGAGCTCACCCAGATTTCAAAGATGTCCCAAATCGTAGCCACTGCAATTATCATCTAAAATCGATCCGATTGCTTATCAGATCAGTTGCTTAATTCATAGCCCTTCTGTCGCATAGCCGTATGAATTTTGGTTTTGCGTCAAATAACGTTTCGTTCCCACAACCGTCGGAAGCCTCGCAGTGGAGCACAAGCCGCTGATTTTCTTCTACACCCTGAAGCTGAAAATCTCGATAATACGTAAAAAAGAAAAAAAAACCTACAAGTTCCGCCACCGATTGCAGCTTTCCACTATGAAGCTTACTTTGATCCATTTCTACAACCCTGTTCCTTCCAAAGAATCGCGGTGGATTAGCATAGCATAGCAAAGCATAGCATTTTCCGACCATACATTATCCTGGGTTGGCTGTTGTAGAGACGATGGATGCGCCAGAAGAGCTGTCTTTGTACAACACCTGGCCAGTTCCTTATGATCAGCAAGGGATGGGAGGGAGGTGTTGATTAGATGTCTACTTAAGAAGGTGCTGAGAACTCATGCTACCTTCATAGGCATCTGGAGTTGGAAGTTGGATGGGATTGTGCGGGAGACTTTCCTTGGCGAGAAAGCATATATATATATTTAACTATGTAGGTCGATGGGAATGAAGAAGCTAAGAAAGTTAATGCACTCCTTTGTTGTCCGCTTTTCTGGGCTGGAACACAAGCGTCTCTAATAGTATCCAGGCTCTTCTTGCGTCATAGCTTGCCTGTCGGTTGGAACATGAGGACTAACTCTTGTTCTAGCCTTTTATGGCTTATGGTTATAGCGCCATTACTCGCTTTCTGGAAATAGAAGACAGTACATTGACACAAAGTAATACGCTCACACACACAGACACTCAGACACACAGAAGCACAGACACCCAAAGAAACATTCTTAAATATTTGTGACAACTCCCACACCGTAACCCAGATGCAAGAACATTCCTGCTTGTACACCCCTTGTGGCGCTGTATGGTTATCATCGCCCATGCCTGCACCGAATCGTTGCCTGGGAAAGAATGAATTGATTTGCAAATTCAATGCCTCTTCCATTTCCTTCAATTGACCCGCGATCTACCCGTTACTAAATGTATTATATACTCAAGGGATGCACTATGACTGAGCACGGAATGAAGCTTTTTGTGTGCGTATGAGTATCAGGGAGAGAAAAAGCATATCGTCCTTTAATCACACTGACCTTCTTTCACACAACCTACACAATCACTCAATCTGTCCACTCTTGTCATATACCAATTATTATAAAATTTTAACGTCTCGTCAAAATAACCAAGCCGTTGTGTATGATATCGCAGTAAAAGTAGAGAAATTAGTTGCTCCTGCAGTTCCTGAATTTGCGAACAAAGAAAATGGAACCGTAAATGTAACACAGATGAAACTAGTCCACAATTCCTTGTCCAAATGTTATATCAAAACGAAGATTTGAATTTGAAAGCATTATTGGTAGTTGAAAGTAATAAAAAGAAAACAACTTAGCTGCACGATGCTATTCCTGATTTATCCTGTTACAGTCTGGAGTGCTCCAAAATCAACTTTAAGAAAACTCGTGCTAAGCTCGTTCATTACAGGTGATTCAGGACGAACTGCTGCTGATAATCAAACTGCTGGGAATAGTTTCAGCTCCTATGTACATTCGAATTCCTATTCGGAAACTATTGGCTATTTGCTCCTTCATAATTTTCCCAATTTGATTGAACTCCTCTTCAGTGTTGGTGGCAATAAATACATCATTCACTTAAGACAACGTCAGACAGACATGAGCCTACAAAGGGGCGGCACTTTTCTCAGCTTCTTCAGGTCTTCGTTGATTTCATTCGGTTCTGTTATAGACCATAGACACTTGTTCATACGACACAATGCTTTTCATTATTTTGGATACTAGTCAGTTGTCTTCTCAAATGAACAGGATCTCCATTTTTCCACTCTAGAGGGATCTTTTGAGGATCACAAATCGACATTACACTTATAGGCACCACTTGTAAAAGCCAAAATAAAACTCATTTTCTTAGAAGCGAAAAATGTTCGCGTCTTTCTTCGAGCACCGCACACTGCGATTTCTCTTCACTTGAACAGTTCTCGAGTTATGCAGAAATTTGTGTTTCGTTTGTTTTAGAGCCCCTCCCCCCCTCCCCCCAGTATTTGTCAGAATAAAAACAAAACAAAAAATAGGGTAGGGTATGGTTTAATCAGGGGTGACTGTTTTAATCAGTTAATAGGCCTAAAACTAATACATTTTCAAAATTATGTCATTTTTAATAATACGAACACAAGCTCTATCTATCAGGCTAATGATTCGACGTATAAATCATGATTGATTACCAATTTATTACTGTCATTTTGAAGATTTAAAATACATCATCTAGAAAACCATCACTTTGCTACCTGCTGAAAAAGTTCGCTAAAGTTTTGCGTGTACCGGTGGGAATGTCTTCGTCAGCTCCTTCTCACATCTAGGCTTGTTCGTCTAAATGTGATGTTTAACATTGCGTTAAATTTGTTTCATATTTAAATGATCTGAAGTCACTATTTATCTCATGTTTCCAGTCATTCGAGGTTGATCTATGCTTATGATTATTGCTGGTTGCAGTTGTGATTGGACTCTAGAAGTGCTTTTTGCGCATTTCAAAGTGTGATAAAAGTGCACGTTTACGTCAAATCGTTTTGTTGTCTTCTGTGCACTTATCCTTTATGCTGAAAGGTATAAGTTCACTGAAGACAGGAAACGTTTTTACGTAAACGTGCACTTTTACCACACTTTTTCTGTTTTTGTCGGAGTCCAATTTTAACTGCAATCAGCAATATATTGTCCATCATCTGACACTATCATAAGGTGTGACTCAGTTAGAATTGGAACATAGACCATTGCGCAGGGAAAATTAAAAAAAAATCCTCTCGATTTCGAAGAAATTTACGGACTTTTCCCGGAACACGTTTCCTTAACCGGCGCACATGTTTCTCATCCATCGTTTTGGCAATCTTATTCCACTTGGTTCTCAATACATTGGTGCTTTTGACGACACTGCCCAACATCTCTCTTTCGGTCTGAGCTGGGGACATTTTGATGGGTTGAGTTCTTTTGGTAAAAACTGAATCCCGTTGGTTTCATACCACTGTAGCACTGTTTTACTGTAATGACAGCTTGCAAGATCTGGCCAAAACGTGACAGGTTCATTTTTGGGATCTGATAAATGCCAATATTCGCTTTTGGAGACATTCCGTTCTGTATGCCTTGCCAAATCATGTATTAATGTGCAAATTTTTCTGCAAACACAAACTTGTATTTGGCAGAAACATCTCCCCGAGCCTTTGCCAAGTAAAATTGTTGTCCCGGTAGCTGTTTGAAATCGGCCTTTACATAGGTTTGATCATCCATGAGGAGACAGCCATTGAATTTTTTCAACACCTGTTGTCTACAGGTACGGTATGACTTGAAGCCTTCCCGGAGACGAATCCGTTGCATAGTGCAGAGAGAGACTTTTTGGCCAAATCGGAGTCTGAGATGTTGGGGTTTGCCTTAATGTTCTTGATGACTTTGTTTCTCAGTTGACTTTTGACAGTACCCGCTCGAGGCTTGTTTTGAGGCTTGCGATCCGTCGACAAAGTTTCTCTGTACTTTTTCAAAACACGTCACACGGTATTTCGGGGAAAACCCAAAACCTTAGCAACTTTTGGACCAGACCACGAATGGTTTTCCAAATTGTTGCGCACAATTATTTTTCTTCTTTCTTCTTCGTTTTGTATTTCTCTGAAACGCGTTCTAACTGCACCGCGAAAAAAACTTCTGATGTTGTTATTGTTATAGGGAACACATAAGATGTCATAGTTTACAAATCCGACCACTAGGGTCGTTGTAAGAATCAAAAATGTTTGTTCCAAAACTAAATGGGCCACACCTTATTATTAATGGGAGAGAGCCAAATCTCTGGAAGGTGGCTTTTAAAGGTGGTGGTGATTCTCAATTAGTTCCCAGTGTGTCTCTGTAGATTTGTGCTGAACCCATCTGATCTAGTACTACAATTTCGCACAAGACAGTAGCAGTAGTGCTATAAATGTATGATATAAGATTCAGGTCTGAACTAGTCCTAGTAGATGAAAAGTTTTCTTTCTAACTCAAATTCATTCCAAATTCAGTATTGGAAGCCAATATGTTCTCCCAAATTGTATTCCAACCAGTTTGGGCGAATGAAGTCCATTCCTCAGCATCCTATTCTTCTGAGCCCTAATTCTTGTAAAGGAGAAGTGACGCTTAGTGGGACATAGCAGTAGCTCTAGCAGTCTTGGTAAAAATCATGCTCGTTAGATTCAAAAGCGTGTATTTTCAGGCAACATAACATAGTCTATCTATAAGTGGCATGCGGAAATCAAATGATAACTCATGAAACCAAACGTAACCAGAAGAATGAACGTTCAATTTTCAAAATGCTTTGATATTCATTTATGTAAACAAGTTCATTTTCAAAACGAATTTCGAAATGTCAGAAATGAAATTCAATCATCCACAATGAATATCAATTACCCGTCGGGATCGGCAAAATGCAAGGGCAGCCCAGTCCATGGTATTCTTGCACAACATTGCTAGCATCTATTCCTCTGGGACGGCCCTGGTTGTTCCATATTTGGATTAGGATTCAAAATCACTTAATAATAAAAAATCATCACAAGAGATGATATTCAGATTTCATCAAATGAAATTCATGCTTACCGATTGATAATCAAAACAACAGTGACAGATTTTTGACCCGCACATAGAGCCGACTTCATTCATTGCAGCAAACAAAATTCAGTTGGCATAGAAGTGACAGCGGTTACCATGAAAACCGGGAAAGTAAACATCATCATTACACTGGGATAAAATCATTTTCACTTCTCATGGATATTTTATGAAAATTCAAGGCACTGAGCTCTAGCATAGAGCTACTACACAGCCAATATTATACAGCTTATATTTGATGGATTCGTTTTTTCTCGAATTAGAACTAGTAGAAAATACCCTTATAAAGGTGCAAATTTATTCTGCACAGCCATTAGAGGTAAACAGCGTAAAATGTCAGTTATTAAAGAACCGGTTGGCTATGGATCATATTATATCCGGCGGCATTTGATTTGATTGTATTTGCACTAGAAAAAAGTAGAGAATAATGTCACTGGACCACAACTTGACCATTTACCGTTAGAAGAGCTTAGTGATTGTATTACAAAACAATTAAAGTCATTTGCGTTTATCGCATGCGAGCAGCTACTCTCGTCACAAAGTTGTGCTATCAATGAGTACCCAAGGGAAGCTGCTCAATGGGCTGTGATTCAATATGTGTTTGGCAATCTTCTCGTGGGATGGTAAACTTCAATTATCGTCTCCCAAAATGGGTCGATGAGTCATTTTGACGGTGAGGACATCGCACCTTTAATCCGATGGATTTTTGAGACATGGCGACAGAGTCGCTTAATCTCAATGAGACAACATGGTCATTAGGCTGATGCAAAATTCGAAGTATTTGCTCCCCTAAGCTTAATCGACGCCAATTTGGGTCCTGATAGTCTCCAAAAAATTTGAACACATTTGGTTTTAATTTGGCTTTGCACACGCTATTCAAAGTTTGTATGGGAATTAGTACGAAGAATCTCAAACTTACATTTCCAGATCCCTAAAATATTGATATTATGTCCTTAAACCAAATCTTATATACATTCATATAGTGTAAGTTGTCAACTATCAAAATGCCGAAAATACCTGACATGTAAATTTTATACAAAAATAGTTATTCATCAAATATAATAATAAGAATTAAAAATATGTAATGTATATAAAATATATAAATATAAAATATATAAAATATATATAATAATATACATAAAATAAAATACATAAAATATATGAATAAAAAATATAAAAAACATATGAATAAAAAGAAAACAAAAATGAGAATAAAACATCATACCTAAAGTGTGTATTTTATGTTTTATTCAATAACTATTTTTGTATAACATTTACATGTCAGGTATCTTCGGCATTTTGATAGTTGACAACTTACGCTATATGAATGTATATAAGATTTGGTTTAAGGACATAATATCAAGATGTTAGGGATCTGGAAATGTAAGTTTGAGATTCTTCATACTAATTCCCATACAAACTTTGAACAGCGTGTGCAAAGCCAAATTAAAACCAAATGTGTTAAAATTTTTTGGGGACTATCAGGACCCAAATTGGCGTCGATTAAGCTTAGGGGAGCAAATATTTCAAATTTTGCATCAGCCTAATGATCATACTCAAAGCGAATCAATTATGAATTGTCAATGGTTACGTTATCTGTTATTTACAAGTGCGGCCTTTTAATTTGACTGAATTCATTGGAAAATAAAATTATTTCCACCAAATAGATCGTTGGAGTCAATAGTCTAAACAATCGTCTACTTCATTACCTGCTAGGACAACAAGAGTATTATACAGAATGCCCGAAATTTCGCGTTAGTCACAGAAATTTTACACATATCAGAAAAACCGTTGATCCAATACCAGGGCAATGCCGGCGACTGTCCCATCTGAATGCAGGTCAAATAAGAAAAAAAGTAGCAATATGTTAACGTGATACTCGCTTTATCGGTAGCCGAGAACACCTTTGCACTTCCACAAGTAAGCTTTGGGAAGATGAATAGAAGGGTTTGCAACACAACTGCGTTAATTCATTAGGATTATTGTTGTATGAATCATATTTGATTTGAGGCAAGTCACATGTCCTGCCACAATTGTCCCTACAATAAAAAAAACATTTTTTTTTCTCTAACTGTTTTATTTCAAATTTGCCAACAAAGTTGTCTTCAAGTGATTTTTATAACATGAAAAGATAAAAGTAATGATCCCTCCCCTCGGATATGTGATCTGGACGCGATGGAAGGGCCTACGCCATCAGCATTGAGATGGTAACCAAAGACATATCCTGACGTGGTAGTATCACATCTTGAATATTTTGATTTAATGCCGGCATTGATGCACTGATTTTACAGATGTGATCCAACGGACATCCTGTCTGGGAGCCTTGAATGCTGGTGCAGTCTGGTGGGGCTCTTTCCTCAGTAATAATGATGTGGGATTTCTTCTTGGCTGTAACACCTTTCTTAGCGTTCCCTGACATGATGAGCCGAAGCCATGCTTAATTATAAATCTAGCTAGACAGGTATATATTGGTACACAATGTGTTCAAGATTAATGAAATTTGTAGGAAACCGACTGTTGGATTCACTGAGTAGAAGTTTTAAAACTACGAACGTGGCACCATTCTTATTTTGTTATTTCTCATTTCAAAGAGTTATAATAAAAATACCACACATTATAACAATGGTATACAAACAATCTTATAACGGCTTCTTTCTCGATAATTTTTCAATAATAGATACGGACTAGACCGTGATGAAGCTTTACCTTGCCACCGAAAAGTGAATCTAATAGCTGACCAAGATTGTTAGGCTGCTGATTGTTGCTGTCAGACTTTGAAGCGATTAAACGACTTAGAGAATAGTATTAGACAATTAAAAAGAAGGCAATGAACAGACAAGTAAACGTAAACGATTCTACAACAGCACTATAAAATTTAACTGAATAACGCAGAAGACAAGAACGACGAATTTCAGAGCACATAAGAACTAGACATCTATTAACCTATTAACGGCTGAAGAAGTTACGAAATGCCCTCTAACATTTCTAGCATAAAAAGACGCAACGTCCTCCCAATTTAAAAAAAAAACTTCTCTCTCATAAGTCCCATCAGTAAACCATTGAAATTATACTGTTGGGACTACTGAGACATCAGACATGAGTAAAACTGGTAGAATTAAAATATCTCGACGATTTTTGATTGGAGAAAACTGCTCAAACAGACTTTCACAGCACATAAATGACATTCTAAACTACAGAAAACTGAAAAAACACTGACAAACTAAATAACAAAAAGACGAAACGACACCATACAAAACAGTGGACATGAACTGAGAGAAAGGGGAAGCAAACTTGAAAATGTAACACATTTTGAGGCAGTGTCAGTCTATGGACAGTCTATGGACGACATGATCCTTGCACGGCTAGTGAAATGCTTCAAAAAGAGTTAAGTTATATCACTCTAACGCACAAGTAACAGGAACAGCTTAAGAATAGCTTCTTATTTTTGGTTCGAGAAAACTTCTTCGGAAAACTTTCATAGCACATAAATGCCACATTTCACGATCTAAACAAGAAAAGACTCCGTATTAAACTTGTAAACGTAACACTGACTAACGAAATAACAAAAAGACAATTGACGAAAAAGACGAACGGACTCAAATTTGTCAAACGTGGCTCCTTCCGAATCATTTGCAACAGCGTCTTCTTGGACGACATGCTCCGTGTACGGCTGGCAAAATGATTCGAAAAGATTTACGCGACGATATCATCAAAGGCGTGGCGTAGAGGTTTCTACTCTATTCAGAGTCCCGCCAGTAAACCTTAAAAAAAATGAAAAGATAAAAGTAATGACGTATAAATCTTGCCGGTATCTCTTACCGTTAGCGACTAAAGGGTGATACGGTCAAAATTTGGTCAAGGGAAAACGCGTGTAAATCGGTGAAATCGTTTATTTAAAAAATCTAATTAAATTTCTTTTTCAAGTTCAATTAGTATAAAATTCAGGAAAAATATTCAGTTAGGCTTCCGCTTTTCCAAATCCGAAATGCCGGGCCTTACGCTTGACCCCTGCCATCAGATTTTGTACAGCCACCTTGTCCACCTTCTTCGCCGCAGAAAGCCAGTTTGCCTTGAACTGCTGCTCGTCCTTAGCAATTTTTTTGATCTTCTTTAGGTTCCGCTTGACAATAGCCCAGTATTTCTCAATTGAGCGGAGCTCTGGCGTGTTGGGAGGGTTCTTGTCCTTGGGAACCACCTGCACGTTGTTGGCGGCGTACCACTCCATGGCCTTTTTACCGTAATGGCAAGATGCCAAATCCGGCCAAAACAGTACGGAACAACCGTGTTTCTTCAGGAAAGGCAGCATTCGTTTATTCAAACACTCTTTCACGTAAATTTCTTGGTTGACAGTCCCGGAAGCTATGAAAATGCTGCTTTTCAAGCCACAGGTACAGATGGCTTGCCAAACCAGATATTTCTTTGCGAACTTTGACAGTTTCGTGTGCTTGAAAATATCTGCTACCTTTCCCCTTCCTTTTGCCGTATAAAACTCCTGTCCCGGAAGCTGCTTGTAGTCGGCTTTGACGTAGGCTTTCGTCGTCCATTACCACGCAGTCAAACTTCGTCAGCATCGTCGTGTACAGCCTCCGGGATCGCGCTTTGGCCGTCGTATTTTGTTTATCATCGCGATTTGGAGTCACTACCTTCTTGTAAGTCGATAGTCCGGCTCGTTTTTTGGCTCGATGCACGGTTGTAGACGATACACCCAGCTTATTTGCGGCATCTCGGAGAGATAGGTTAGGTTTCGCTTGAAACTACCGGCAACTCTCTTTGTCGTCTCAGCGGCTTCTGGTTTTCGATTTCCCCGATCCAGACTTCCTGGCTGTCGACAAACGTTCCCCAAACACTTTAATTACATTTGTAACGGTTGATTTGGCAACTTTTAGCGATTTTGCCAACTTTGCGTGCGAGTAGCTCGGATTTTCGCGATGCGCGAGCAAAATTTTGATACGCTGCTCTTCTTGCTTGGACGGCATTTTGACAACTGAAGAGTGAATTCCAAAATCAAAATAGGAGCAACATTCTACACACACACACCTTCAAAATGAGGGGTGTTCAGGTTTTTTAAATGCAAAATTGAAAGAAATACGTTAAGTTGATACTGACAAAATTTTGACCGTATCGCCCTTCATCTAACGATTTTCTTATAAAATTACGCCCTTTTCAAATGTGTTTTACTCAATTTAAAAAACAATCTATCTCCAGTTTTCAGATATGATATGCAAAATAAAAAATCCTTGCAAATGCTGTTAAGAAATATATTTTTAGTTTGCCCCAACTAGAAAAATCAACATTTAAAAAAAGCCTATTTTGTTTACAAAATCAATAATAACTTTTGTTTGAGAAATGATAGAGACAATTCCAGCTCACCAAAAGTTGTTGTTGTTCTAAAATCAATGGGAAGACAATTTTGCTGAAAGATTTTAAATAAAAAAGTTGCAGCATAATAACTGATGTTTCTAGGGACACCCTATGCCACGTAGAAAAATGCTCTAATTCAGTCATATTAAAAGGTACCAAAAAGTTTATTTAACCAAAGTTTCTTAAAATGGTTTAATCTATAACTTTTACGAAGAATGTATGTCTTTATTTCTGCAAATGAAAAAGTTAGATTTTTGATTCTCTGAAAATAAGGACCACTCTAGTTTTCATTCACACCAAAAGATGCGCCTTGTTATTAGAAACAACTTTGTAGAAGACAATTTTGCTCCAAAACTTCAAACTTAGGCTGAATATGTATCTTTCCAGCTGAATTCGCATTCTGAACCACTGTGCAATGAAGCGTTTTGATACCTAGGGTTTTCAAAATCTAACGGGTGGCAACTAAAATTTTGGAATTTCTTTCTCAAGCTGTCAAAAAAAGACAAACATAGTTGAAGAAGATCTGATTTATTCAAATAAAAGATACATTGTCCATTGTTGAAAAAAATTAGTGAACATTTGAAAACGGTCCGTAATCGGATGTTCGGCGAAGCTTCCGTTTGATGTCGGAACAGGAGCGTTGTACGGCCTCCATGTCAACTTTGCGAATGCATCTCTTGATTCTACCAATCAACTTTTTGCAATTCGTGGCTCTCCAGTTATTTTTGTACACCAAGGAACTCAAAACCCCGAAGAAATCTTCGATTGGGCGACACTGAGGCAGATTTGTCGGGTTGTGGTTTTTGGGTATAAATGGGATCGAATGGGTATTCAGGAACAATTGTGTTTTTATGGCGTAATGCGATGACGCTTTATCCGGCCAAAACACGTATTGTCCATCAGCATGATGTTTTTGTAGAAACGGGATCAAAATTTTCTTCAAACATTCGTTTTGGTACACATCTTGATTGATTGCCAAACCAGAGGGCTTGAACCATGGCTTAGAAATGCCTTTCTCGGAAATGGCAATGTACAGCATCACTTTCTGTTCAAACTTATGTTTATACTTATATATTATGTTCGGAGGTGTAGTAGAACTATCCGTTGAATAGTATCGATCGTTTCCGGGAATCTGCGTCTTCGAAAGAGGGAAGTAGCTTTCGTCGTCCAAAACATAACTTTTTCCGGAATAATTTTTAATCAACCAACGGCATTGGATTTCAGCGTTGAAAACTGTGCATCAGTATATTCCGGGGCTCGTGTCTTCTTTCGGCACTTTATTCTGACTCTTTTCAATGTTTTGCAGATGTACTGGTGAGAACAGTTGAACTTTTTTTGCGGCATCCCGTTGGCTCAGTGAATCCTTGTTGTTGAAGGCACGAGAAACAGAACGAAGTCCTTTTGCGTCCATAATTTTGGCTGGTCTTCCACTACCTTACTTGCGAGCAGTTGTTTGGGATCTTAGGATATGGTAAACAGTCGAAGTCGCAACATTTTCGCTTTTAAAATGTTGTACCGTATACGTTTTGCCGAGATTTCTGTGCAGTTCGTAGAACTGTACAACGCGCTCGCGAAATACTTCTTGTTTCGACGGCAGTTTGAGCAAAACTGAGCAAGCATAAACAAAACAGAAAATACTAGCAGAAAGAGGAGAGAAAGAGCTAACGCATACACACTATTATTTCTCTCTGAGCTCGTTTGTTGTTGAGCATAGAGGCCTCGAAAAAAATCCAAAATTTTAATTGCCACCCGTTATTTGTTTAGCAACACCCGCAACGTAATGAGAATTGTAATTTCTCAGTCCCCGCCCTGGCAGACCACTGTCCGCCCATCTGCGTTTGGGCTAGGCGAGAATCTACCAAGCCTACCCGTTGATATGCCCTAGACCACATAGCACACCGAGATCTTCCACAAGCAGGCGCTGGTTATTAACTAACCAGTCGCAACAAATGCTAGATTCATTACATAGAGGATAGTAGGAGGCAGAAAGTGAAGCAAGAGAGAGAGGGGCATTTGAATGCTGAAACGAAAACGAAATAATGATTTAGTGATTATTGTAATTGATAAGTTCAAGTATGAATAGTTCTCATCTGTTTCTTCTCCTATTGGTTGTTGTTGCCTAGTACTGCAAGTTTTTGTCATTCAAATTGCTCTTGATTTCATTCACTACCGCTCGTGTATTGTGCGGGACCGATTTTAATACATGGAAAGATAGCAAGCATAATGAAGGTATTCGTTAGTGGTAACATATATAATACGCTTTCTTATCATGTGTTTGTGTGAAGCTTAAAGGATGGATTAGTCGATAGGCTGTCTAGTGAAATATTTTAATATTAGTACCGATATCCGATTTGAACCGATTTATACCAACAGTAAGAATGCTTTATTGTTCTTCTTTGTTCACTGGATCACTCGCGCCACCGAACAATAGGTAACCGAAACAATAGAAAACGCGATATGCCCGATAACAAAATATTGCACAACAAACCCTCCACACAACCGTTCACAACCGATGCCCGATGCAGACACCCTGAGTTTTGCAAACTGTCAACTTGCACAACTACACTCTAAAAACCATTTCACAACTGGAACCGATATCTGCAACAAGCAAGTTGAACGTCCTAGTGGGCGGAATATTATAATTTGAGATTATTCAATACAGACGTCTTCCAAACTTGATCGACTAGTAATCGGTGTATAACCACCTGTTACCTCATCGCAAGGTGCTTAGACCGGAAGAGTTGATGAGCTACCTCCCCCAATGAGAACGGAACATAAAGCCAACAAATAATGTTTCATTCTCGCAACGATCAATTGCACTTTACCTCAACAGATGTAACAATTGAAACATATTCAAATGAAATGCACACTACCGGTATCATGAAATAATCCATACATAGAGGTCCATCTAGAGGTGTTAGCTACGGAACGTATCGAAAATAAGCTATCCACGTCAGTGCTATAAATAGTAATTTCGACCCAATGCTCTAAATTTGCCAACAACTCGTTCCAGAAGCTGATTTATGGATAAATTGTAATGCTTGCTTAGTTTCATAAATTTGATTCACTATGTATTGTTCTAACTGTTAAATCTTAGACGTGTGAGTGAAATATCTGAATATTCAAATGATATTCATCAATGAAAATCATTTGAATATAACAGTGAATATTACACTTTCTATATACCAGTTAGGGCAATGCACTGTTAGACAAAGTTGTAGAATTTGTTAAGAGCTTCAATTTTATCATACACCATGTTCATGAATTCAGCTGTCGAACAAAGTTATCGGGAAATTTATCCAATTGCACGAAATGACATTTTACAGCACTGATCCACGTACACGTTGTACGCGTGTATTTGTGATGGTTGTGTTCATCATAGCATGCTGTGCGTCTGACTGTCATCCTTCGTTTGTTTACTTGTTTGCAGGGTTTAAATTCTTCGTTTTCAGAATGTCCCGCATTGGAAAAAATCTAAAAATTAAGGTTTTACACACATGGCTACATGAAAAGAGTGTAACTATGTGACAATTGGTGAAACGCTTTAGAATTCATCACGTGAGTGTAAAATCCACCAAAACGACGTTTGGGGAACACTGTTTTCGAGATGAACTGCTAGGAAGAGGCAAAAAACCTGGATCTTCCAACCCTAAACTGGATCAGAGAGTGGTAGCTCTAACCAGCGTCGGAGTGATTCAACGTATCAAGAACCGGAACAACCCACAAAAAGCAGAAAATCGCCAAACAAAGTACAGAACAGAAGCAACGAGCAGGAAAAAGGGCCCGGAAATTGTATTCGCGAGTTTGCAGCGATTTTGATGGACGACGAGATCTATATCAAAGAGGACTCATAAACCCTTCCAGGTCCACAATATTACACTGCCGTCGTAGGGGAGGATGTAAGCGATGCAGAGAAGTTGATTCAAGTAGGGAGGTTTGTCGAAAAGTGCTGGTATGGCATGCAATATGTTCCTGCGGTATGAAGTCTTCCATTTTTTACACTAACGGAACAATCAATGCAGAAATCTATCGATCTGAGTGTCTGCAGAAGAGTTTGCTGCCTTTATATCAGAAGAATACCATCCCTTCACTGTTTTGGCCGGATTGAGCGTCGGCGCATTACGCCAGTACAACTCTCAATTGGCTTACGGAAAATGGTATAGATTTCGTTGAGAAAGACATCAATTCGGCAAATTGCACTCAGCTGAAAAGAGTATTCAAAAAGACTGGTAAAGGAACTGAGAATTTGAAGGAGTTCCTAAAACTTTGAGCTCAGGTGTCCTAAAAATGTGTTGAAACACTTGTCCGGAACTTGATGAAAAGTGTTCGATCAAAAATCCGCAAATTCGTGAAAGAATAATATCAATTTCATCCGGTCTTCACAATGTTGAAGTTCACGTAGAACAAAACATCATCCATTTGTTTGAATGAAATATCATTTTGTCATATGATTTGATAGAAAAATATGTGTATAACTTATTTTCGATACAGTCCTTATAAGATTGGATGCTTTGAAATAATAATGAACGCCCTCAAATAAAAACTGTGGAAGTGCTCTAAAGAACACTCATTTGAGCGGCAGGCAAATCCCCATAGGGCGTATAAAAGCTAAGAAGAGGAAGAAGGCGACATCACTACCTGATTCTGCAATCGTAAACTTAACGAATCACATGAAAAATCGCATCCGGCTATTTTACCCCAAGAAGCGCATTACAGAATACCTTTTTCTATCTTGTCCTGTTGAGTTGAATTAAACCGACCGATCATCGTGTCTATTATCGTCCTCATCGCAAAATGGTATGAATGGAAGTCTTCGCCGATTCTCATTTCGTTTCTTCGCCAGTGATGACGTAATACTATAGAGTGAATTTCCCTTTCTATACTATGGCAGCGGGCTACTTACTGGTGGGCTATTAAAAAAAAACAACAACAACAGAAAAAGGTACAATCACATGACCCTGCCTTTTATAGTAGGTGACTCGTGGAAAAGTAGGCATCGGCGTGAACAAACTATACTTCTACTGAAATTGCATGTTTTGGTCACGCTATTTCCGAACAACCAATTCAGTGGGAGAAATCGATTCTGTATGCTTTCTGACGTTGGCCTCCCCGTTGTTATTGTTGACTGACTGAGAGTAGATGGACTTTTTGCATTTCTGTAATTAGAAAACAAAAACTAAGATTAGCAAATGTTTCTCAAAAGCTTATTGGTTTCTTTCTGCTATTGTTTGATTTCAGATGGCGCGGCAGTATATACAAGCTGGTTTGGCTGGACCTCACCTGTTTTCTACTATTGTATTATATTCTCAACATCACTTACAGACTAGTATTAGATGAAGAACAGAAAAAGTAAGTACAATTAATTAATCAATTTAATTTTTTTAAAGCGTATATTAATTACCTATCAATTTTACAGGGTCTTCGAAGACATCGCTCGCTACTGTGCCACCTATAGTAACCTAATTCCACTATCGTTCGTGCTCGGATTCTACGTCACCATTGTGATGACCCGATGGTGGAACCAGTATACCAGTATACCATGGCCAGATCCGATAGCAGTATTCGTCAGTGCCAACATTCACGGACAGGTAAGATATGCTACAGTACCGGTCAAAAGTTTGTCCATACGTGGTTTCTTTTCAGAAGGGTTAAATAGCTGTAATTCTTTCGGATGCTCGGAACATTTCCAGAAACTATGGTTATTGGTTGGCGAATATATTGAAATTTTCGCTTCCCTTCGCTTAAACGATTTCAAATCGCGAACTCATTTCTTAAGATCTGAGACAATTTTATTCTGACTATAACTTACCCCGGCTATAGGGCTAGGTAAAATGGTTAAAATACTTTGGGCTGTTGATTTTTTTACATCAAGTATATACTAATCAGACTATTTGAAATTGCGTGCAATTATTGCCAGGAGAACATCATAAAACAGAAGTTATTGAGTTGTGTACTAAAAACTGACCAGCTTGTCCCGCTGTACTCTACTATAAAATGAAAAAAGACTTAAGTTAAAAAAGCTTATAAAAGATTTTCCTAGAATGAATTCCATAGTTGATTTTTGGAAGTAAATTTGGTTAGCAAAACTAAGATTAGTATCGTTTACAAGTCGCATTAAAGATATCGACACTTGCTGTAACTGTGACTGTGTATCACGCCTCTAGTCTGCTAGAGGTACCCCCTTACAGGCAACAATCAATTCATCCACCCACTCGTCGGACCACGCGCTAGCAAATATGTACCTCTTCAACCAGTTTACTGTATGCCCGCCCGAATGGGACGGTGTAAGCAAAGCAAGCGGCAGTCTGTGCGGCGCCATGCTGGATGAATTGTTGTATCACGACTTCCATCAATATTGTATGACTTACCGAGATGGGAAGCGTCGCACACTCTTCGCGAAGGGGGTTCCGATTATTAATTGAACGACGGAAAATAGTAATATGATAATATCATTGAAATGAATCTGATTCTCGGATCAATTTTTGATTTTACACACATAATTATACATACATACACCCAAATACATATAGTGACAGACAAAACAATAGTTGCCGGCGTCGGTGGTGTAGTGGTAAGCGTGACTGCTACTGGCACCGCAGTGGGTCTGGGTTCAATCCCAGTCGACGTCGGTGGTTTTTCTGAGGCGAACAAATCTGGTCACGTCTTCTTTCGGAAGGGAAGAAAAGCCATCAGCATTTCAGCCTCTTCTCTCACATCGTAGACCGAAGATCTTTTCAATTGTCGGAAAATCGAAAAGCTTCGTTCTACTGATGCCTACTGATGCTACTGTGGTTGATGGATGCGTGAGTATTAGTCGAGTGAGCAGTGTAAACTCCGAAAATATATTCTCGATGTTGCTGCCGATCAGTGTTGCCATTATGTCGGGTACATTTGTCTCGGAAAACTCGG
Source organism: Aedes japonicus (assembly GCA_034211315.2). Taxonomy (NCBI): domain Eukaryota; kingdom Metazoa; phylum Arthropoda; class Insecta; order Diptera; family Culicidae; genus Aedes; species Aedes japonicus. Next base: position 190,014 of record JASCZW010000411.1, on the reverse strand, counting down.
ATTTTGAGTATAGAACGTGCTGCTCATTGCTCAGCTTCACTTGACCGAAAACCGGAAAACGACGGCAGAGTTCGTTGATGTGTTGTTAAGGGAAGTCCGTAGGATAGAGCTTAAACATTGCACAGTCGAGTAAACTTAAGTAGCTTTGCTTATTAAGGTCAGCAAATGGAACATTTAGCTCTTCGATGATGCGATCTATCAGTGTCATGTAAAGTCTACTGTATTTCGAATGGAGATTGTTAAGGAGTGTATCGAAAAAAAGCTATCCACAAACTTTCTTTCAAATTATGTTGAAAACCGATATTTTATTCATACAAAAAATTGATCCTTTATTGTACGAGGTTAAACTTGAACATAATGAAGACCGGATGAAATTTAAGTTATTCCTTCACGAATTTTCGAACTTTGGATCGAATGCTCTTCATCAAGTTCCGGGCAAGTGTTGCATCGCATTTTTTGGACGCTTGAGCCCATATTTTTTTGAACTCCTGCATGTTCCCTTCTGCCTTACCAGTCTTCTTGAAGACCCTCTTCACGATTGCCCAGTAACGTTCGATGGGTCGAAGCTGAGGGCAATTTGGTGGATTGATATTTTTCTCAACGAAATCTATACCCTTTTCCGCAAGCCAACTGAGAGTGGTTTTGGCATAGTGAGCCGACGCTAAATCCGGCCAAAACAGTGGAGGTGTACTATGCTTCTTATGTAAAGGCAACAATATCTTCTGGAGACACTCAGATCGATAGATTTCCGCATTTATAGTTCCGGTAGTGTAAAAAATGGTTGACTTCAAACCACAGGAACATATTGCTTGCCATACCAGTACCTTTCGACCGAATTTCTCCACTTGAATCGACCTGTCCGCATCGCTCACATCCTCCCCAACGACGGCAGTAAAGTATTGTTGGACCTGGAAGGGTTTTTGAGTCCTCCTTTACATAGGTCTCATCGTCCATCAAAACGCATGCATCCGGACGCTGCAAAAGACGCAAATACAATTTCCGGGCCCTTGTTGCTGCTCGCTTCTTCTGTTCTGCACTTTGTTTCGAGATTTTCTGCTTCTTGTAGGTCTTCAAGTGGTTTCGCCTCTTGATACGCTGGATCATTCCGACACTTGTTCCTGCTTTTTTGGCCAAATCACGTATTGACATTGATTTGTTCTTCATGATTAGACACTTTCTGCTCTAGTTTCGGGTTGGAAGAACCGGGTTTTCTGCCTCTGCCTGGTAGCTCACCCAAAGAATAGTGTTCCCCAAACTTATTAATGATGGTTTTAACAATCGCACGATGAATTCCAAACCGCTTCGCCAATTTTCGCATAGTAATACCCTTCTCACTTAGCCATGTGTCCAGAACCTTAATTTTCACTTCCTTTTCAATACGCGACAGTTTGAAAACGCAGAATTTCAACCGCACAAACAAGTAAATAAAAGAAAGTTGACAGTCAAACGCACAGCATGCAGTGTTCAGAGCATAAAAAACCATCACAAATACATGCGTTCAACGCAAATGTATGTGGATAGCTTATATTCGATACACTCCTTATTGTTGCTAGAACCTGCTAGCTCCACGCATGCTTCCAAATATTACCGAATTTGTGTTCATCTTTCAAGTCTTCGATGTGAGCACAAGCATTCCTGACGCTCTTACCGCATTCGATGTAATCAAGCTCTATCGGTTGTACAGAATGTCAGTGAAAAATTGAAGCAATTACTTTCAAAAAGAAAATTGTCTCCAGGTCCAGCATGAAACCGTGCAAACCTCGTGCTAGTGAAGCTGATTTGTATGTGGAAAAACTTTCAAAAGAACAAAAAGTTACAGTGAAAAACTAATTTCGTTCGGCGAAAAGGACGCCATATTGGCTAGTGAAAAGTGTGAAAAAGAAGATCACAACAAAAGTCTTACCGCGAATTCAGGAAAAATGGTAGGAATGAAAGACGCCCATAGAGATGGACCGGAATCGGACTGGAGTTCGGACTGTGCAAAGGAGACCCCGAAGAATAACCTGGTAAAGGCAGGCTCATCGAGAACATGGAACGACCGCCGATTTGCATTGGATAATTATACCTACACATGTTGAGGCCCTAACAAAACAAAGTACATGGAGCTGAAAAGGAGATAGACAGATGCGGTGGGTTTAATGATCCGAAAGGAAGAAGAATTCAAGAACTACGGACATGAACTATGCCGGGAAAAATAGAATCATGGTAAATCTAAGCAGCTACTAATGCGGCGGATACTCCTTACAAAGCGTACGTTCCGAGACACCTGGTTTCAATTATTGGCGTAATTTCGGGAATACCAGAGGATATCTCTGATCAGGAGATCATAGATGGCATTGAATGTGAAGTACCCATTCTGAGTGTACGAACTCGTTGACTCGTACTGCGGAAAAGATTCCAACAACACGAGTTAGTGTGACATTCAGGAGTAATCAACTGCCTGAGTTTGTGAAGTTGTTGTGCTGCAATAGTATGGCTCGACCATTCTATCAAAAAATAGTGTTCTGCGCAAACTGTCTGAGATTTAATCATCCAGAAACGAATTGCAGAGGCCGTCGTCGATGTGACAAATGCACGTAACAACATGAGACAAACGAGGAGTATGAAAACTGTCTGAAGATGGTAAAGTGTGCGAATTTGATTTCAGCAGAACATGCGTCATAAGACGACAAATGTCTGGAACGGGAAAAGCAAAACAGAATCAAAGGATTAATGGCACATAAGAACATCACATATATAGAAGCATTCCAATTACATCAAAGAATCTCTATGAACCGTTGAGCCATCTAGAGGAGCTCCGTCGGCTTGAGAAAACACGTCGTTGGACAATCGGAAAGGTGGGAGAATGTGCTGAAGTTGGCAACAGAAAAAGTCGAAGCAAAAACCCAAGCAACATTTAAGGCAGCAAAGGACAAGCATTAGGTGGAACTGATGAGTTGCTCTACAGAATTTGTAACGATTTTGGAAGCGGATGAGTCTGCAAAGTCTCGTTTCAAGGATCGGACGAAAAAATAGTTCAATTTGGCAAGGTAAGTCATAGCACGTGATACAGACCAGAAGTAAAAGGTAAGCGATGCCAGAGGAAAACTTTTACCCGAGTTCGCTGGAAATGAAATTCTAACTTGGTTATTTGTAAAGATAGCTCACCAGCGTTTGTGCCGATTAAGATGAATAGAATACCCAATGCAATAGACATTAGTCTATTCACAACCAGTGTTTATCTGAATATTACGTAGGCGGCTACGGACTTCAGTATTGAAAGTCATCACATGGCAATAGAAATGATAATCATGATAGATGATATGGCAAACTCTCAAATGTTTGTTAATTGACGGAATGAACTGAGGCAGATAGCAGCACTGGATGTCATAGAGGTTCTAAATGCAGAAGATCTAGACGAAATACGGAAGAAGTTTGAGAATTCCCCGAACGAGATACGTGCTATTCGATAATAAGGAAGCTGCAGAACTGTCTCTAGATACGCACTTCGAAAAAAAAAAAACAACAACGTGATGGCACCAGAGTACGCAATTAGTTGTTGTCAAGCGAGAGTTCGGACTATATAGTGACATCTAAAAACAAGAAATCGACTTCGGGAGTAGATCTTTTCTATTACGAAACTTTAACATATTTAAGCCTGCAGGTCAAGGCTGAAATTGTCCCAGATATTAACAATATGTGGTTTAGGGGATCTATGAGCGACGTCTCATGAAAGTCATCAAGATTGTAGCAATACCAAAACCACTCCGGAGGGTAAACGACCTATATCATTGGTCCCTAGAATTACAGAAGTCGCAGACAAGACAGTACTTCGTCTTCTACAATGTTTTATAGAAGAAAACAAGATATTGCCAGAAACTTCTGTTGGGTTTCGGAGACATCTGTCTACAGATACATGTGTGTACATTCAATGCAATACGATTAGATAAACTAAATGAAATTATGTCGGAACTTTTTATTCCAAATGAAATACAAATTTGAGTAGACTCTTTTTTGAAAAACCGTACACTGCAACTCACGATGCGTGAAAGAATCGAGTATGATGGAAAATAAAAGCCTTTCAATTACGAACAAAGCAAAATCCCCGAGTAAAGTCTAACATCATAAAGATAGCAATTCGAAACCTTATTTTGATCTCAACATCAAATTAAAATCAAAATTTGATTTCACTTCACAATTGTCAAATTCGATACCACATTTAGTTTTCGAGGTTCCTGTAATCTTGCGTTAACTTTTCTTTTAGAAAGGACTCTTTGTTTTCATTGTCTTGACAGATTATCAACTAGAATACTTATTTTGCTATCAACAGGAAAAAATGTACAGCATATTGACTTTTCAATTTGCTCTCACTGATAGCAGGATCAGTTTTAAATTTGATGTCACAGGAATAAATTTTTGCTATCAATTTTGATCTTTTAACCGTTAAAACGACCAAAACGACAGCAATCTGAGTAATCATTATCGACGATTTCACAACATCATGTTGAGTTTTCAATTTGATCTCAAATTCTTTTCGGTCCCTTAACTCAGCCTTTGTTTTGATTTGCTGTGTTATTTTGACAGAGTTTTGAGAGTGTGTTCATGTGAGTTCATTATAAGGGGTGCATTATAGAGCTTGGGACCGAGCTTGGGACGATGTTCTAGTACTGACTGAGCCAAGAAAAAAATCGTTTTTGTATGGGACCTACTGGTCTTAGAGTTAGTCTATGCTATTATGCAATGATCGATTACATTTTTTATTTCAACTCATAAAGTTTTTAAGGTGTAAGCGAGATTCAACAAGTTAGACACTTGCTAAGATAAGTTTGATAAGACATTTGGTAGTATGTATCACGGAAAGTTACACAACTCTTTTTATAAAGTCAGAAACATTCGAGGGATATGGATTTGATGTCGGTCTATAAGCACCAAATTGGGTCTATTTATGGATGCAACTTCGTCCCATTCCATGGATTTATAACTGAATGCAGTATTTGAACGGTTTTTTTTTCTATTTTTTTGGATTAAGGCATTGCTAGCTGTATTCGATTTACTTAAAACAACATTTCACAAAACAAACCAGAAAAAACTGCCTCGAAACACTTAAGTGATGTTCATATATGATTGATCAGCCATTCAATAATAAAAATATTATAATTCACTATGCAATGATTTTGTTCCTTCGGTTTGTGTTTAGATGAGCCACTTGAATATAAACAACCGCAAATTCATGCATTTCCACTTGAAATTTTACCAATAACAACCTTTTTACTACGTTATTGATACAACAGGCCATAGTTGGGAACATACAAAAAAAAATATTTCCCCAACATTGGGTCTACGATTTTCTTATAAAATCATTGTTATTTTAGCTATTTGACTTGTAAGTTTGTAACGTGCAACTATTTTCTGCACATCCAGACTGCATTACTTGCTTTATCGATTCAATTAGGCCAAATTTAGATTACTTGAAGATCGTGTAGATCATCTGTTCAGCTTAATCATGATGCCCCAGAAGTTCAAGAAATCGAAAATTACGCGGAAGTGAACAACTATAAGCTTATTAATATTGTCTCAATTGCTTCGGAGTACATCGGTCATCCTAATAGCCACATGATTTCGTTGATTATCGCTAATCTAATGACACATTTGGTACATAGGCCGAATGAAGGAGTTAGGCTAACATTACATCCCCTTACCCTGTATCTGAAAGATAAACACGCATTGCTAGTACCACGCATGGTAAACTTCACCACAAAATCAGTACTTTTGTCAATCAAAAGCATTTTTCGTTTAACCGTACACACAAAGAATAATGATTAATAATAATAGTAATAACGACGACGACGTGGACGATGGCTTGCTTTGTGTTGGTGGATTTGACAGTTCTACAATCTTCATGGGAAAAGAAAACACTTTTAAATTTACACACCAAACCGAAAAAAATACACTTTCAAATCAAACACATAACTCTCCTGGTAGATAAATTTACTTTTAATGTAATGACAAATAAGCACTTATCAGAAGTAAAGTGCAAAACTTTTAATAAAACAATCTTCCTTTTTTGTGTGTAGTTAACACTATAGACACTGTATATAGACCAAACAACGGAAAATCATACAATCTGCCAACCCTGAAAAATGTCATAAATTTGAGCAATTCATCTGGCACCACTTGTATTTGTACAAACTTGAAGTAAACTGCGCAATAGGCTACAAAAAAAGATTCGGTTTCGATGTTGGTAGTTTGTTTTGATTCCGTTTGAAGATATTGATTAAAAAGCATAGTGAAAAGTGCCGTGTAAAAAATGAATTGTTTGGAGCGAAATTGTAGCGTGTGAAGTGAATTCTGTGGGTTTCTTCCGGTTTCCGAAGAAAGATAATATAAGGCAGAAAAGGCTTGCATTCAGCGGCCTTTCGGCAGATTTTTAGATTCTAGGAAGTCATAGGCTATGCAGTGTAAATACAAAATACTATAATTTGTTTTCTCCATTACTAATTAGTTTGTTTGATTGATGTTCTTCACTAGTTTTGATCAAATTAATCATGCGCTATGGCTAGAACACGTTGCATTTGTAAGTCGGGTCCTGATGCAGTTCATCGTAGATTGCGTTCAAGTATCATCCGATGCTGAGGGCCAGCAGGCTGCAAGAGGTTTTCCGGTATAAACTTCAAGTCTTTCCGCTGGCCATTTTCTGGTACTCGTAAGAACCTCAAATAATGCAGCCATAGCCTCAACAACAGCTAAAATGGTTTGTACTAGAATTTCGGGACTTAATTTTTAGTATTCCAAACGGCAATAAATAATACACCGAAAATACTTGCATTTACTGAATAAGGAAGTAGAAAATCCCTTAATTGTTCATAATTGGCTTTTGTCAAAACAATACTTGATCACAATACTTGCTCCTTTAAAGTGAATCAAGAGTTGAAAGTCCGTTTGGCTGCATAAGACCATTGTTGTCCGGTCTATATACAGTGTCTATACTACTTAGGGTATGCACCAATTAGCGAATTAATTTTAATCTTCACTTAAACTTGACAGATGGAAAATAATCGATTAAGTCCGCGACTCGAGCTGACTTATTTCTGACAGACATCTTATCGAAATTTTGTCGATCAATCACAAAGAGATTTTAGGCTGTGCACAAATTCCCGAATTAATTTAAAATTTAACTTAAACTTGACAGATGAAAATAATCGATAAATCCCTTTGTGATTGATCGACAAAGTTTGAACAAGATGTTTGTCGAAATTGACTTTCCGGCTGTCAGAAATAAGTTAGCTCGAGTAGCAAATTTAATCGATTATTTTCCATCTGTCAAATTTAAGTTAAATTTTTAATTATTTTGCGAATTGGTACATAGCCCCATAGTGGAAGCGATCGCGATGAGACGCGATCTTAGTCCATATCTTCTACCAGAACCCATTTCCAATCTCATCCTACAGTGGTTGTGGTTACTGCACATCCGTAAGTTTCCTCAAGTCTCTGCTCCTATTCTTCTCCACGCTGACTACGATTATTCCGGTAAGGAGAAGAAGTCTTCCGGAGTCCCTCTTCCTTGCAGATGAAGCATTGGTCCTTGTTGCATTGGTAATATTTATTAATACACATTTCCCTTCCGGCTGGCGAAGTGCAGCAATAACATGAAGGTGGATATTCCCAGCTTCGCCGGAAACTTCTCGCGCACTAATACGTTCCACTCGTCCATATTTTGATCACAGATTTGTTGTTAATTTTACTGGAATATAATTCGACAAAGATTTTTCCTTAGGGCCTGACAAACTTAATCAATGGCTTCTTCCATAAATTTCTCACTACAAATGTAAGCCTCCAATTCTATCAAATCAAGCATAACTTTTCAAAAGGACGTATGTCGCAAATGTAAACATATCGAGTTTTTTATTCTATCCTGTCAGTAATAACACCCTTAATGTAGTAGCAATTGCCAAATACTACTATCAAAATTATTCAGTTATACGCGCCGAATTTCATATGCGACCTATCTGATCTTTTTAAACGTTAAGAAAATAGTTCAGATACACCACACAGCAAGTCGACCTATCTGCGCTTAAAATTATACCCGGTGTATCTGACATGACGCAAGTGCTAAACGTTTTGAAATAGCGACGTATCTAACCGGTGTATGTTACAAGCAAGATGTCACACTGACGTATCTAACATGGTGTATGTGTATGGTATGGAGGCAAACCGGTGTATGTGTTAATTATCTCTAAAATAGAGCGAAAGTGAATGAAAACCAGGATTTTGACTTCTTTTAATATTATTTAACTATGATAGAATGAACCGATCGAATAAAACTTGAAGTAATGTTAAATAGGATTTAATGAAAGCATCTGGAACTTCTACCTCATTTTTCTCAATTCATATCAAATGTTAGATACGTCTATTTGTAAAGTTATGCTTGAAATAGTTGAAAACTTTCTCTTCGAAATGACCGTGGTGGATTGATCAGGAGTGTTTTCAATGACGAGAAATTCGCAGAAAAAGCCATTGTTTATGTTTGTCAGTTAGCCCCTAATGAAAAATCTTTGTCGAATTATCCGTGAACCTATAAAAGACTATATTGATGACGTTTTGCTTGTTGGTACTTTTTGTAACACTTTTGTATCATGTTACAATTCCGTAGTCTGAGCAAAGCATATATTTCCAGATTTTTCTAGTCATATAAATACTTATAAACACTATGCTTTCTGCGCCAATATTGATGCCAGTGAATTCTATCTCTCTTTTTTCTTGGTGAATGATGATGGCAATTAACACACAGAAAGAGAGCTCCGATTGGTTTACATCGATTAATCAAATCCGTATAATTTATGATATGTGACATGCTCAACGTTTCTATATGCCCCATTCTTTATTAGGTCAATCGGTATTTAATTAAAACGACAGATTTGAGAAATTTTGATATTATTCGTTTGTTATTAGTTATATTTCCAGTTCATAATGAGCAAGTATAGTTGCGGTGTTTACGAAGCTACTACCAGGCGAATATAGATTTAGAGTGAACTTTTCACTAATTAGTTAAGATTTTTTTTCGAGTGTAAAATTTTAAGTCTGAAGTGTGATTCCAATTAATATAGCGTACATTGATAATACTCGTCCTAATTCTAATTGTTTCAGGAAAACTTTGTCATTCAAAACGTATTTCCGTTACCTTTGACATTATTACTTCCAGTTTGTTTGAAGTTATTAACACTTTTCATTGTTTCCTCTCCACCAGGATGAACGAGGTCGCGTGATGCGACGAACCATCATGCGGTATGTGTGCTTGTGTTTTACCATGGTGCTAACCAACATTTCGCCTCGAGTGAAGAAACGGTTTCCCACGATCGATCATCTTGTGGAAGCCGGTCTGCTTAATGAGAACGAACACAAAATCATGCACAACCTGAACCAGAAATCACCCCGTCACTCGAAACATTGGTTACCGATTGTTTGGGCGGCAAGTATTGTGACCCGAGCGCGGAAGGAAGGTCGTTGCCGAGATGACTTTGCCGTCAAAACGATCATCGATGAGCTGAACAAATTCCGCGGACAGTGTGGTCTGCTGATTTCCTACGATACCATCAGTATTCCGTTGGTGTACACGCAGGTCGTGACGCTGGCCGTGTATTCATACTTCCTGTTTTCGGTTATGGGACAGCAGTGGATCGAGTCCAAGGAACTAGGCAGCGGAGTGGTGAATAGGATTGATCAATATTTTCCTGTATTTACGACACTGCAGTTCTTTTTCTACATGGGATGGCTCAAAGTGGCCGAATCTCTGATCAACCCATTCGGTGAAGATGACGATGATTTCGAAGTGAATTGGATGGTCGACCGAAACCTGCAGGTATCGTACCTGATTGTGGACGAAATGCACCATGAACACCCTACGCTGGTGAAGGATCAATACTGGGATGAAGGATTCCCACCGGAGCTGCCTCACACGGTTGCCTCGGCTGAGATTAAGGAGGAACCGCCGGCACCATCAACCGATAACATCACGGTCAACCGAAGACAGGCCGAAGTGATCCCCGTGGTGCCGTCGTCGGTGCGGGTAGACGAAATGGTCGGTAAAAAGAGTCAAACTGTTGACTATGCATTCCCTGAGCAACAGGGAATGCTCGACGACGAGGTTAGCGAACGAGTGCTAGAGCAGCGCACAGAAATATCGAACTTTTCAATTTTAAATTTTTGTGGTCCTTCCGTTGGAACAGAAGGGGTTATATTTTATACTAAATTCGTTAAAACTTATCTTTTTTAATCAGAGAAAAACAAAATAAAAAATAGCCATTTCTAGTCTCCAATGAACGAACCAAACTTAACGATCTAATTATCGGTGGAAGGTGATAAGTCTTGTAATAACCGGTATTCACTTTTTTCTCGTAGCTTTAGAGACATATTTCGACGAGTCAACACGTCTTTAGATTGCAGCTTTTTGGCTACCTGTCTCGTCTGTTATACTGCATTTGATTTCTTCCCTATTTTAGTTTTTGTTTTAGCAAGAAAGAAGATTGGAGATACCAAAAACCAAACGCGCCATTCGTAAGATCTATACACATTCCGGCACTCGCTTACTAATCTGGTGAAATATTCCATTGAAATTTAAAACTTCTAGCGCATAAGTATACTCACTGTTATGCTAACGACACGACACACACACACACTGAAACTAAATTGATTTACTTTTTTTTTATTGATATGCACTTTTCTCAACACTTTTTCGAATATAATTTGTATGTTCAGTCTCTAAACTTTGCACGATCAAACTAGGACAAACACAAACGACATAACAGAAACATGACCCTACATTCACGTTAACATAAGAATGCTTTTGAAGTGATCGAAGTAGATAACAGAACACAATAATTGAATGCAACGCGGTGGAAGGCTTTAACGTAGTACGTGTACAGTTTCCTACTAGTAGTTAACAATGGCTCGATAAGCGGTGGTAATATTCTAGTTGAAAGGGGTAGGGGGAGGAGGGGGTATGTTCTGAAGTAGTTGAAGAATAACAAACAAATGCGCGGTATGAATCTCGTATAAAATAGACGCGGTGTGATTAAAATTGCCTATGGCGACTCTAGGCACAGTTATAGGAAGCATATATTTTAGAACTTTAACACCGTTTAACCTAGGTAGATATAATTCTAAAGATTGTTAAGAAACTTGAAGATATATTGTTTCAATACATTCATTTGCAGATATTAAGGTGAATTGCTGCTCCATGTATTTTTTCCTATCTTTTATCTCTCTCTCGCAAACTTACCTTGCTATTTCAAATTGATAAATATCGATTGTTAGTGAATGAACATCGAATCGAACTCCATCAGATTGCTCACAGCAAGTAAGCATACAAATTGATGTGAATATAGGGTATATGACCCTTGACTCAGCCTATTATGCAATGATCGATTACATTATATATTATAACTCATAAAGTTTTTAAGCTGCAAGCGAGACTAAACTAATTAGACATTTGCTAAGATACGCTTGATAAGATATTTGGTAGTATGTATCCCGAAAAGTCACACAACTCTTTTTATAAAGTCAGCAACATTCGAGGGATATGGATTTTATGTCGGTCTATAAGCAGTAATTTGGGTCTATTCATGGATGCATCTTCGTCCCATTCGATGGATTTATTACTAAATGCAGCCTTTGTTCGTTTTTTTCTGATTTTATGAGTTACGGCATTGCTAGCTGTATTAGATTTACTTAATACAACATTTTACAAAACATACTAAAGTGCCTCGAAACACTTAAGTGATGTTCATATATGATTCATCAGTCATTCAATAATGAAAACATTATAATCTATATATATAAAACAGAGTGGCATACGTAAGACCGCGCATAACTCGAGAACGGATTGTCCGATTTATACTGCATTTGTTTTGTTCTGTTCGGCCAAGCCCAAGGAACATTTATAGAAAGAGAAAGTTGGAAAAAATATGGCAACATTGAAAGCTTCGGAATGATAGATTTTCAATACATAATGTATTGTTTTTTTTTGTTTTGATCGAGTTATACTTGACATGCGACGTAGATGATGTTGACATTGTGCAATTTCACAGCCTACATGAGGAATTATGGGCGTCCAGACTTATTATTCACATTTACTTGCAACCCGAAATGGACGGAAATATCTCAGCACTTGATATCCGGCCAATTCATGTAAGTACGTTTGCAAATTAAGTATGTGAACAAGGGCAGCAATATTGCAGTTTTCGGAATTGCTGCTCCGGATGCTAACGACTTAGGGACGTGATATCAATTGGGCCGTTGCGTGAGTAGTAATGAGACAATCTGCGGTATTTTCTCATACCCGATTAACGAACGCTACCTGTTTGTTGTCTTTTTGGCTGTCCACTCAGAAAATGGATACGTGTCTACTTTACGGAAGCAAACGCAGCCAATAGAGCCAGTTGACCACCTACCACGACTTTTCAGTTTTTTCAACACCTAAATTGAACACCAAATCGTGCAATGCACAATGCATTCAATCGAGAGTTGGAGCATGAACAAGAATACGATCAAGACGCTTTGAGACAGGTGGTTCGAACAAACGTATGGTTGTTGACTCCTCAGCAAAAGGACGTTTATGACACTTAGATGAATGCGATTGACGGCCCAATTGGGGCATTTTTTTCATCGATGCACCTTATTTCATTACTATTGGCTTCAGTGCGTTCAAGATCAGAAATTGTGCTTGTGGTTGCCTCTTTAGGAACAGCAGCCACATTGTTGCAAGGCGGTCAAACGGCTCATTCTGCGTTGAAACTGACTGACAAACCGACATCCAACATTCGGAAGAATTCGGCAATGGTGAAAGTGTTGCAGTATTGTAAGATCGTCATCGTGGACGAATGCATAATGACAAACAAACGAACATTGGAGGCACTCGATCGAACTTTGCAAGATCTGCGCAGTAACACGGGACCTTTTGGAGGCGCCAAGATTTGGTTGGTAGGTGATTTTCGGCAAATACTACCTGTCATTCCATGATCAACGGAAGCGGATGAAATCAACGCTTGCTTTAAGCTTTCATATATGTGGCGATATGTAAAGACGCTATAGTTGACGATTGCCGTATGCCGAGATTTTTTCTAATCAATAATTATCAATCAATTATTGATGGTGATTGGTACTGAAGAAATACCTCTTGACGTTTCCACCGAAATGATTTCGTTCCCTCCGAATTTCTACTATTTCACAACGACGAAAGTGGAACTCCTTACGAGTGTTTTCCTAAACATCGTCCAAAATTATGAGAACCACCATTGGTTGAGTGCACGTGGGATATTGGCAGCGAAAAATAAGAATGTCAATGATTTGAATTTCGTAATTCAAAATGAATTTTCTGGACAATTACGTTCAATCAACTTAATTGATTGTGTGACTAATCCGGACGAAGCAACCAATTATCCAACAGAATTCCTGAATTTATTAGATTTACCAGGATTACTACCATATAACTTACGACTGAAATTGTGTAATTCAACAAGATTGGTCGAAAAGGATCTCAAGACTAATGTCATTCAAGCAATAATACTCAAAGGCAAATTCAAGCGGGAGGAAGTGTTCATTCCAAGAATTCCACTTATTTCAAACAATTTAGCTTCCGAGTTCAAACGAAAAGTGTTTCATGCAATCAATATCTAAAACTCGAGTGTCGTTCTGTTATCAATCACAAATGAACGATAAAAAATTAGGTAACAAACAAAACTACTTAAAAAAAAAATTAAAACATAAATGCTTGGAACTATTTGAATCATAAAAATTGGTAAGAGCGGAACAAAGTTCGCCGGCCTTTTTGTGTTTCGATGAGTCACTAGAATATAAACAACCGCAAATTCAGGCATTTCCACTTGAAATTTTACCCATAACAACCCTTTTACTACGTTATTGATACAACAGGCCAAAGTTGGGAACATACAAAAAATTATGTCCCCAACATTGGGTCTACGATTTTCTTGTAAAATCATTGTTATCTTAGCTATGTGAACAATTAGCTCGTAGCGTGTAACTATTTTCTGCACATCCAGACTGCATTACTTTAAACTAAATTTAGATCACTTGAAGATCGTGTAGATTATCTGTTCAGCTTAACCAGTGAAATCATGATGCCCCAAAAGTTCAAGAAATCGAAAATGACGCTTAAGTGAACAACTATAAGTTGATTTATATTGTCTCAATTGCTTCGGATTACATCGGTCATCCTAATAGCCACATGATTTTGTTGATTATCTCTAAATTAATGACACATTTGGTACATAGGCCGAATGAAAGAGCTAGGCTAACATTACATCCCCTTACCCTATATTCAATGTCTAGCACAGATTCTGAGTTATATTAATTCTTAATTTTGAGGTAATGGCTGCCGTTGAGAATGCTTCATCGTAAGCCCTTAACAGTTCCTCCTTAACTTACTCTTCTACTTCACTTTTTTTTAACACTTTTACGACTGTATTAGTAGCACCGTTGTAATTGAAAAACTAGGAAAATTTAAGCTAACACTTCACTTGTTCACTTTGTAAAAAAACTGATACACTTTTACAAACTATCAGTAGGAAACGCGAGTGGAATTTAAAGAAATTTGAAACTGCTGAAAACTAGCCAATTGGTTTAACTCCTTCTATCTGTTGCTGGTGCTATTTTGGTTGTGGGAGCAAGCAGATCCCAGAAAAATACGCAAAAGGTCATCTGGTTGTTATCGTAGTTGTAATAATGAAACAACCAACAAAATGGTCAATTCTAACGGATGTCAAGCAAAGGTAGTTTTAATTTTTGAAAATACTAATTTTTCTTCTTATTTCTAGTTTCAAAATTTTAGTTTGTTTTAACCACCGTCGGTAGTCAAATCAAACTAATATGATGTTTGCGAGAAAATGTTTGCGTTTGCCAATCTTTTTTCTCAGTGATTGATCAAGTCATTGTTTGGTTTGCACAGATTTTTCGCCCATCAAAAAGTAGTGATGAATCAACACACGAAATCCGTTTTTATCCATTGTTTCACAATAACAAAAGTTGCTCCACTCAAAACACAATAAAGGGTGATACGGTCAAAATTTGGTCAAGGGAAAACGCGTGTAAATCGGTGAAATCGTTTATTTAAAAAATCAAATTAAATTTCTTTTTCAAGTTCAATTAGTATAAAATTCAGGAAAAATATTCAGTTAGGCTTCCGCTTTTCCAAATCCGAATTGCCGGACCTTACGCTTGACCCCTGCCATCAGATTTTGTACAGCCACCTTGTCCACCTTCTTCGCCGCAGAAAGCCAGTTTGCCTTGAACTGCTGCTCGTCCTTAGCAGTTTTTTTGGTCTTCTTTAGGTTCCGCTTGACAATAGCCCAGTATTTCTCAATTGACGTAGGTTTCGTCGTCCATTACCACGCAGTCAAACTTCGTCAGCATCGTCGTGTACAGCCTCCGGGATCGCGCTTTGGCCGTCGTATTTTGTTTATCATCGCGATTTGGAGTCACTACCTTCTTGTAAGTCGATAGTCCGGCTCGTTTTTTGGCTCGATGCACGGTTGTAGACGATACACCCAGCTTATTTGCGGCATCTCGGAGATATAGGTTAGGGTTTTGCTTGAAACTACCGGCAACTCTCTTTGTCGTCTCAGCGGCTTCCGGTTTTCGATTTCCCCCCGATCCAGACTTCCTGGCTGTCGACAAACGTTCCCCAAACACTTTAATTACATTTGTAACGGTTGATTTGGCAACTTTTAGCGATTTTGCCAACTTTGCGTGCGAGTAGCTCGGATTTTCGCGATGCGCGAGCAAAATTTTGATACGCTGCTCTTCTTGCTTGGACGGCATTTTGACAACTGAAGAGTGAATTCCAAAATCAAAATAGGAGCAACATTCTACACACACACACACCTTCAAAATGAGGGGTGTTCAGGTTTTTTAAATGCAAAATTGAAAGAAATACGTCAAGTTGATATTGACCAAATTTTGACCGTATCGCCCTTTATCTCACAAACTAGTGGTCTGACAGCTGTCATATTTATACAGGTATCTCTTGAAGGTTGAACCATCTGAAAAACACACGGATTTAATTATAGTGGCGCCATCTATGTGTCAGGGCAAAGACTTGTCTACCCATCGGTTACGACTTGTGCCTATCCTCGCTCTTTGAATCACACCCAACAATGCAATGTTAAATGGCAAACACGACACGAAAAATGTATAATTCAATCAATAATATTTCATCTAATATCAACTGTATTTTTGGATTGATACGTCGATGATCCATGTACATGATCTCTAGGTTGATTTAACTAATGTAATGCTTGAATCAACTTCTGTAAAATATGGTTGATTGGACTATACAATGGTTATGTCGAGAAAAATACTGTTGATATTTTGACAGCTCTCTAACAGTGCCAGATAATTCAATGATTATAGTTGAAGCAACTGAATAACAATAGTTGGTTTAAGTATGCGTGGGGTCAGTTCACTTTTTTCTAAATACGATTTTCGGTTTCGAAATCGTTTGAATGAGAATGCAACTAAATTCATCACATAAATTGGGATTTCTTTTTTTAATCGGTTCGATTATTTGTTAGGCTCAGGCGTTTGTAACACTTTGCGGGTCCGAAATTCAATATAGTAATTAACATTGTTTTATTTATCGATTTTCGTAAAGTGGTTGCCAATTACTCGTGGCTAGCTCGAGGTAAATGGGTCACATTATCGTTTGAAAGGGGCTAGGCAAGTAACTTATTTCAGGTATTAGTTGCTGCTTATGGTAGCGACATCTACCAAATCATCTGTCCCTGTAGTCCCTTTCAAGAACTAAGCCGCAGATGGTTGACCAAAGCTTGGTGGGCAGGTACAAGTAGCACGGAAAAGGATAATATACCTGGGACACAATGGCAGGGAATTTACTAGAGTGGACGGAAGGGGAGTGAAGACGTTACACTCTAAGATCAGATAAACAAAGGAATTCGTAAATCGCTTGCATGTAGGGAAGATCACGCATTCCCAAAATATCTCTTACCTCGCGGAAGGGTTGTCCACCTCAGGCCACCAGGGTATCCAATAGTTGTGCTCTGGAGGCATCCTTATCCGGCAATGCCAAACTGCGTTAGCGATGTCATCATAACCGGTTCCGCACCTACATAAATTGCTATCGACGAGGTTAATTCTGTAGAAATGTGCGTCTAGCGAGAAGTGGTTGGACATAAGTCTTGACATCACACGAATGAAACCGCGACTTACATCCAGACCTTTTAACCACGATCTCGACGAAGATTTGGAATAATGGAATGTAACCACCGCCCAAGAGAAATACTTGTCCAATCGTTTTGCCAACTTTGAAGAGAACTCTGACGTACTAATGGGAAAAATTCATCATGTGAAATTCTTCTTTCAAAAATCTCGCCTTCTTGTGCGCCCACCTTTGCTAGAGAGTCCGCCATCTCATTGCCTGGAATTGAGCAATGTGAGGGGACCCATACAAAGGTAATCTTAAATGATCTTTCGACCAACATACACATCTGCTCGCTTATTTTTTGAAAGAAAGTAAGATGAGTGCTTCACTGTTTTTATTGACTGGAGGGCCTCAATAGCACTGAGACTATCCGAGAAAATGTAATAATGGTATATGCCCCTAATCACGGATCTTTAACTATAAAGTATGGTTGATTCAATTCAAAAACTACTCTGAGCTAAACATATTTTGTGGTTGATACAAAAAAGAGTTTATTATAAGTATCAATCCCGCGTCATTCCTTTCTGTGAATTTGCCATAGTTGGTCTGATTAATTGCTGTTTTCATTGCTTATCAAGATGCGGCCTATTTTTTGCATTTTTTGGTCTACCGAGGGTGAGTCACTAAATATATATAACTGAATCGAAAATTCGTAGGAATTTGGAAAAAAAAAATGCGTTGAAAAGTGCATCAGCGCAATCAACGCGCTAAAAAGTGTACAAATAAATCAAATGCGCCCCAAAATGTGCAATAATACGTTGAAAAATGTCCAAAAATGCTACAATGCACTTCTTAATACGTTAGGCTGAATCGAAAACGCATGAATGATTCTCCCTTCGTTTAACACTACAAAGTATAGCCTCATGGGGTTCGAAATGATGACGTAGGACTACGCTACTAAATCTAAGTCAATTTGATTGTGCAATGCAATATTCTTTCACAATACTATGTGGCCTGAAATCCACATTGGTTGGAATCGATGCGTAAAAATATTGCCGATGGATTGGTGCAAATTTGTTGCAAATCTTTGGAGAAACGTTTTTTCGTGACGGTCGCACTTCGATGTTTTTTTAATTGTTCCCCAGTATAGAAAACATGCCGGTGGAAGCATATTTGTCCCATGTGACAGTTGGACAATTTTATTTTTTTATGCGTAGCACTACAGTTTGATACGCACTTTTAGAATATTATTCTAACAAGTCAGCGCCAACATTTGATTAGGGCGAATCTGCTTTTGTAAACAAAAACTTTGTCTGCTAATGTATCGGAGAATACAATCCCTTCAAATAGAATGTATCAGCGGATAAAGATAAAGCTCCCCTTCCTTGAATAGTGCTCAATTTGTATTTGTGACCTTTTGTTCAAGAAAAAAATACTACGAAACCAATTGTTTACAAACGCAGATTCGTCCTAACCTAATGTCAAATTTTTTTCAACCGTTAGAGTGCGTTAAAAAATCGTTGTATTTTGCAGTGCCTGGTCCTGGTCGCAATTTTGATCTGAACCCTGCTAACCCAAAAAACTTACATTAATTACATTAACAGTTAATAGATGAATTAAAATAACAAATATAACAAAAAATTGCATTTTTGGCGTAACTTTTTTGAAAAAATCCACATTTTTTCCGCCTTTTTATCACATTTTTCCATAATTAATTATAAAATATTACAATAATTTTTAATTCGTATAGAAGGTAATACTATAATAAAGAAACCCTAAAAGTTAATCGAATAATTAGTTTTTGAATTATCACCGGCATGAACTACGAAAATGCTGTTTTGAGATAAACGCGTTGAAAAGAGTTCTTTACGGTCAAGCGTCTTTTGGAGTTCGAAACTCGAAAAAAGGGTTTCAGGAGCGTATTCTACTGGATATTTACTAACTTTTTATGCAAAAAAATAAATTGATTTTTTTGGTTACTTTAACCGTCAAAAACCGGTTAAAGATTTGTTTTGTAAATGCTAGGATCAATTTCAGTCAAAAATAAGCGTTTTTGATAGTGACTTATAGATTAAAATACAATATATCTAGACGTAAGGTTTATCAATATTGATAGCGATAATCGATGATGAGTCAGCTTTGAAACTTCAGAACCACAATCTTAATTAGAAACGCCAATGCAAACCGCGCGCAAAACAATTTTTCAACTAAACATCGAGCCATTGTTACGCTTTTGGAAATCGTACTCTGTGATTAACGTCCGCTCGATTAATGTCAAATCGCTTCCAAATCATTCTTTCGAACCACCACACACACATACGCAGGGTGCGGATCATTTACTACAAGCCTTTGTATCTTAAAACACTAACAACAATCTCTTACATATTTCGTAGGCCGATGATACGACCAGCGGTATCCATTTTTCCGCCTACGATAACAAGCCGTTCCACCGGACCGCTCCGTCCACGAACAGCCTGGGCAGCGTTGTAAATACCATGACCCGTGTCAATACGGTAGCGTCGGCTTTGAAGCGGTTCTTCAGCAAAGATGAGGGCAACAGTGCCAGCAGACCACAGAGTGCCACACCGGAAGCACAGACGGGCCCGTTCAGATTCCCAGGATCGGCGAGTTCGTCCAACCTTGGCGGGCAACGGATACCGGATCGGGGAAGTGTTCGCATCACAGATCAGGTGATTGAGGAGGTCGATGAACAGCAGATGACCATCACTTCGATTCAGGGTAAAAACGACGCGAGACCCATGGCCGCTAGTTTATGGGAACAAGGCCCTCCGAAGCCTACCCAGCCGGTTGATGTTCCACAACCGGCGTACAAACGCACTCAATCCGCAGTTGGCCACGGTCCATATAGTTCCACCGGAATATTCCCACCTGGTGGGGTGGACAATCTACTAAGCGCATCCGCTCCTGTTGGGGGACAATTTGAAACGGATTTTATCCCATTGGACGGCCAGAGAGATGAGCCCAATTTCATGGATAGTAAAGAATCGCACAAAACCGTTGAAGACGGTATGGACGGAGGACCTGACGGAGACGCCAGCGAGGCAGATGAGTTTGAAAAGCTGCGTCAAGTACGTGAGAAAGAGCGAGCCGAGCGTCAGAAGTTCAAGTTGGCGCGATCCGTCAGTGGGCTGGGCCCTATAGATACCGATATTTTATTGGAAAAGCTCAACAAAACAGCTGACCAACAGCAGCAGGAAGCAGGTCCGTCCGGCACGGATACACCCGACACTCACAGACATTCCGGGGTGCCTGCTACGCTGCAGCAAACTGACACCACCTTATGATTCTACGTTTCCGAAGATGACAACGTGATCGTTGTCAATCTACGGGATGGAAGCTAGCATTAGGAGAAATTTGTGAATCTTTTTGTCCCGGGATGGCATTGGCATTGAGTGATGTGTTCCGTTCTTTTTTTTATTGTTTTTGACGACTACTTTTTTTTTGTTGGATTATTATTTTGGACAATCACTTGAATGTAGGCTTTTTTGAAACAGTATTGTACCAGTTAATTTTCTACGATCATACTTCTTAACTTGAGCTAGGAAAGTTATCTGTTCTCCTTTGACCAGTGCGTTTTTTAATCACATCGCCTAAGCAAAGATTTTTTTCTTGAAAAATGCACTCCACGTCCGATACAGTGGGATCAGAAGGAACACCAAGGATAACAGATATTCAGTGATATTTATTTTAGCATAAGATCAGAAAGAAGTTATACTTCTAGACTTTGAAAAACTGTTGCATGGTTTAGGAAACAAAAAATTCGAATTCGATATGCCTTCGAACAAAAACAAACTCTGCCTTATAGTAAGCTGATTATAGTTTGCAAAATGATTAAATGTGCCGCTATTAGATAACCAGGTACTATGTATTTTGCATGAAAACAAAAAGTATAAAATACATTTAGGGATACTATTAAGGTGCAAGTGGACGAAGAACATCAATTGAAAATCAAAAATCGTTCAAAATAAAAAGACATCTGGTTACATTTGGAATTTTCGAAAATCGTTTTCGTCTTCTCACACCTTAAAAATAACACTGGAACACGATATTTCAAGCTTCGCACAAAAAAGTGAAGCATCCTTCTCAGAGGACTTTATGCATATTTTACCAAGAAATCCAAATAACAAACAACCTAACAAATCGACCGATAGATACTTTTGAAAGACAAATAAAAGACAACTATTGACATAAGCTCTAATGGAGGTTGTTTATGCTTTTCCTAAGACATATCCATGCGTTCCATAATTCCGTTCTGGGCAGTTCGAATATCCGGTACATTTTAGTATAACTTTCAGGTTCATTCGGCGCGGTATGTGAGTTGATGTGACTCTCTGATCATCTCAGCAGGACAGTCTTCTCAACCGAGAAACCAACCACAAAATAAGAGCAGCAAAAAAGTTTTACATATAATGCAACAAAACCGATTGTTTATTTCACGATAATAGAGATCTATCTATATTAGAAACAGTTGATCAAGATGGTAAAATTCTCGAACTTACTGTTGAATACCCGCCATCAGGTTGCGTACGGTATCCTCGGATACACCCGTCGTGGCAATTTTCCATCTTCTCTTGAAATCATCGGTACTATTTGCTTTCTTCTTGGTTTCGAAGAGTTTTTGCTTCACTAGAGCCCAGTACTTTTCTATTGGGCAAAGTTCTGAACAGTTTGTTGGATTGGCTGTTTTCGGCACGTATTTGACCTCTTGTATTCTATACCATTCCAGGACGGATTTCGCATAGTGACAAGAGGTCAAATCAGGCCAAAACAGAGTTGGAGAATTTTGGCTTCTGATATACGGTAGCAACAGCTTGTGCAGTCATTCTTTCCTACAAATCCTTATTGAAAGCGCCGGTAGAGACGAAACTTTTAGATTTTCGACAACAACTAGATATGGCCTGCGAAATCAAATATTTCGTCGGGAAATTGGACACCTTCTTTATCTGGAAATGCTTGGTAATGGCCCGGAAGCTGTTTCAAGTCTTCAAGTACGTATGTTTCGTCGTCCATTATGATACAGTAACTGTTCGCTAACTGGGTGCTGTTTAACTGGGCTGTTTTTTAACTGGGCGTTCGCTAACTGGGCTATAGCCCAGTTAAAAAGCAAATAAACTTCAAAAATCCGCATTTGACGTTTTGTTGTCAAAATCAGCAAGGGGCATGTGAAAGGCATATACGTTTCCTAAAGGATTGAAAAGTTGTTAAACTCTACGGAATTGTTTTGTAATTTCATACAATCTAAGTCAAACATTTTGCACAACATGCAGCTACATCGCAATAACGCATACAACATAAAATCGTTACTTAATTTATGTATTGTGCAGTGTAATATTCCAACAGAAGTGTGATCGAAAGCCCCCTCGAAATTTATTTACATTTGAAATGTTAGCCCAGTTACCGAGCAGCATCCGCTAACTGGGCTGTGCACTTAGCCCAGTTAGCGAACGGTTACTGTACAAGAATTTTTTTGCAAAAATTTCGTGTCAAGCTCCTTAGCATAACTTTTTGCAGTGAATTTTACTTGTCATCACGGTTGTGCACCTTTTTCACTTCAGTTCTTGTCTCTGCTTCACTTTTTGTTCGTATGATTTTGACTTCCCAACTTTGCAAGCATCATTTCGCGCTGAAAGATAGAGATTTTTCTCAATAATGGTTACCATATTCTTGTCCATTTGTCGGGAGCATACTTTTCGATTTGTTCCACTTCCAACCTTTCGATACACAGTCAAGTGGTGGTCAAATGATTTGCAAACACAACACACGGTACTTTTCGGTAGTTTTAGTTCCTTGGCAAAATCGCGTACCGATAAATTCGTATTTTGCTGCCGTTCTTACAAACTTCCACTTGATTTGATGCCATTTCACTGGATGTAACAAGAATGTAAACATGTTGTACCACAAAATAATGTGGAGAGTTTCTGCTGTCGTACAAGTGAAACATTTCAGAGATCCGTGAAATAATTCAAAATTAACTGAAAAAAGTGTCCGAAATTTAACGTGGACAGGCTTTATACAGTAACTTTTTGTTTTTGGCATGGTCCATTTTAGGCATGCTCTGTTTTTGGCACCTTCCAAATTTGGCAACATTTTGTAATACATAATATTCAACGTCCCATACAAGGAACTGAATCAAAAACAAATTCCCTATTAGGGGCCATCCGGTAACGTTGTGAAATATACCCGATACAAAATGGACACCGGTTGCCATATTGGCGTCATTATTGACAGCTGTCAAATGATCTAAACTTTACGTGTTTCCTGTATTGACAAACTTGGTTCAGAGACGCATTTTTGTCTGTGTAATCGAAGACAACAAATACCAAGAAACATAAGTGTCAAATTTCCCCACACGCTAAGACCAGAATACCGAAAATCGGTAAAAAATACCGATAACCGCACCAAAGTGCACATACTGAAATTATCGGTAAACATGGATTATTTAAATTTCGGTACTGTTGGTGACAAGCGAAAAACGTTAATAATTAACTATTTGCAATCGTTTATTTTTACCGAAAATTAAGTTTTTTTTCTGTTTTGGGTTTTTCGAATGCTTTAAGAAAAATGTTTAATGCAAGGTTGTAGGATCTATTTATTCGGATTTATTCCCCACTAAACGAATCAGAAAAATGTGAACCGGCTTTAATTAGGTATTTTATTTCCAAGTAGTTACTTGAGTAAGAGCTACTCAAAAATTAAAGTAAAAAAAAACAACAAATGAAAAGAGTAAGCGGTACACAGTTTTGTTTCATTTGAACGACAGAGTTCAACAAAAATCATTTGAGTTCATTTAAGGTTAACTTGTAATTACATCCTCAAAGTCTTCTTCTGTCTCCTTAAACATAACGCAGAAAGCATCAACTTTGGTGCGCGTGCTGAAACGTGATGTCTGAAATGTTGAAAGGCCATATATTACGGGTGTCACTTCCCGCATAACGAAAAACAATTTGCTATATAGTCAAAACTATACTTCGAAAGTAAGATATATTATCACATTTTCTGTTATTGTTAACGAATTGTTTAATCTCATTTTCACCATACAACCTCTACATTAACACATATTATGAATATATGCCATATTGTCATTGAAAGGTTTTTTATTGTCTGCACTCGGTCTGGATTATATACCAACTTTTTGGCATAGAGTACAGCAAAAATTTTATTCGTGAAAATTGCCATTTTTTTTATGGTAACCTAACTTAACCGCCTATTCAGCATATTGTTATTCTGCCTTTTACCATCTGACATATTGTTAAAACTATATAGGAGATTGTTAGTTTATTGTTGTCAAATATAAGGGTAAATGTCGTAAAAATAAAAGATACGGTCCTCAACAATAAGGCAAAATCGTCCAGGAATGGTTTGTGATTATGCGGGTTCACAATGAGAAAACATGCAAATCAAATAAGAATCACTATACGTATTACCGACATATTACGTGTATGAAGGGTGAAGTGAGAACCATAATAAAGGGTGATACGGTCAAAATTTGGTCAAGGGAAAACGCGTGTAAATCGGTGAAATCGTTTATTTAAAAAATCAAATTAAATTTCTTTTTCAAGTTCAATTAGTATAAAATTCAGGAAAAATATACAGTTAGGCTTCCGCTTTTCCAAATCCGAATTGCCGGGCCTTACGCTTGACCCCTGCCATCAGATTTTGTACAGCCACCTTGTCCACCTTCTTCGCCGCAGAAAGCCAGTTTGCCTTGAACTGCTGCTCGTCCTTAGCAGTTTTTTTGGTCTTCTTTAGGTTCCGCTTGACAATAGCCCAGTATTTCTCAATTGGGCGGAGCTCTGGCATGTTGGGAGGGTTCTTGTCCTTGGGAACCACCTGCACGTTGTTGGCGGCGTACCACTTTACCTGAGGTGGCCTTTTTACCGTAATGGCAAGATGCCAAATCCGGCCAAAACAGTCGGCTTTGACGTAGGTTTCGTTGTCCATTACCACGCAGTCAAACTTCGTCAGCATCGTCGTGTACAGCCTCCGGGATCGCGCTTTGGCCGTCGTATTTTGTTTATCATCGCGATTTGGAGTCACTACCTTCTTGTAAGTCGATAGTCCGGCTCGTTTTTTGGCTCGATGCACGGTTGTAGACGATACACCCAGCTTATTTGCGGCATCTCGGAGAGATAGGTTAGGGTTTTGCTTGAAACTACCGGCAACTCTCTTTGTCGTCTCAGCGGCTTCCGGTTTTCGATTTCCCCCCGATCCAGACTTCCTGGCTGTCGACAAACGTTCCCCAAACACTTTAATTACATTTGCAACGGTTGATTTGGCAACTTTTAGCGATTTTGCCAACTTTGCGTGCGAGTAGCTCGGATTTTCGCGATGCGCGAGCAAAATTTTGATACGCTGCTCTTCTTGCTTGGACGGCATTTTGACAACTGAAGAGTGAATTCCAAAATCAAAATAGGAGCAACATTCTACACACACACACCTTCAAAATGAGGGGTGTTCAGGTTTTTTAAATGCAAAATTGAAAGAAATACGTCAAGTTGATATTGACCAAATTTTGACCGTATCGCCCTTTATGTAACAAATTTTTGAGATTCATCGTATGATTTACATACAAATTGAATAATTAACTTACTTTCCAGTTTTTTTCTTGCATCCGCATCGATTAATAATTTCAATTCCTCCATTTTTCCAGTGATCTATAATTGAATAATAAAAAAATATTTCATTGGAATATGGTAAATATTTCAATTCTGGAGGAATTTGCGAAGGTGGTTCTGCGTCTGTAAAAAAACTTTCCAATCGTCAATTTTTCACGAATTACAGCTCAGTTCCTCTATCGAATTTTGCTGTTAGTGTCCTGAATTGAACTATAGATAGCAACTATTTGCTAGCAATCGACTATGGGAATGTTTATTTACAAGCACAGAACCGCCTTTACAAATTTCTCCGGAATTGTCATGATCCGCCTATAGTAAATATTTCTACTCACCCTTCGGGTTGGCTGCCACAAATCTCAGTCTATACAGCTGGGTTCTTTCTATGTTATAAAACAAAATTCGAAAGGCTAAATACTGAAAGCGAGGAGGCGGCACAATTGAAATAAGTCCTAAACTTCGCAATAGCGGTAGTGTTGGTTCTCAGATGTAGCGCACAGTGCTAAAATTTTAAACCTCCGCTTTACTTAACAAATAAGTAAAATTTATTGTAATCAGTCGTTAAATTTTACCGAAACTTTAGGTTTTACTACCAAAACCTAATTTTCGGTAAAATTGAAACTTAATTTTCGGTAATCTTATCTTAGCGTGCACATACTGACTCGAGGTTAACAGGAAAAAAGTTACATGTTCGTCATGTTTAAGACATCAGGTCTAGTAATGCGAATTTAGAATTAATTGTCTGCGGTATAATGGTTGTACTTAATTACGATGAAATTATAATAGTATAAGTATTTACAGATTATGTAACATAAGTTTAAATAGTTTGAAGCGGAAATCAGAAATTTTACAACGACTTAAGGAGCGGAAATGGAACAAGACAGAATTAGCCGGGGAATACGGAGTGGACAGAGTTACGATCAGGGGGACTTATTACGGTTTCCGCTTCACGGTGAAAACGAAGTGAAAACAAAAAAACCTTATCACGATGTCACCCAAATGGAAAAATATGGAAGAGTTCATCCGAGGTGAAGATTCGAATGAACTCGGTGTTATTATGGTTGCCACAGCACCATCATGCCACCGAAAAAAAGTGATTTTTTGAGGGCTACTACCCAAGTAACCACAAGCATTATATTATTGCACTTAATCAACCCAAAATCAACATCGGTAATGCGGGATCGCATCAATTCAACAGTTGTCAAGTAATGAAGCGTTAGATTAGCTTAAGAATGTAGTGATGCATTACCAATGCAATAATGCTACTTTAGCAATGTCTTATGGCATAACAAAAGATATAGCATTAGTTCGATCTTAGTGGGGCCCTTTTCAGCTTTAATCCAACTTCAATGATGCACTAGACGTAATACATATACCCTATATATGCATGCTATTACAGCCTCGTGGTTACTTGGGTACGATTTTCACTTCACTATCACTTCCACCTCACGGAGTTCATTTTTGGTCACGGTGATACCAGTAATAGCATAATAGAAGTGAGGTGATGTGTAATTGAAGTGAAAGTGATAATGAAAGTGACAACCGTGAATATTTCCTCCCGGGAAAATATTTTTGATGAATCCTGGGGTACTGATTTGGATGAAGTAAAATCTATTACTAAAAAGTTCAAAAATATGAAAGCTCCAGGTGATGATGGAATTTTCTATACACTCATCAAAAAACTCCCAGTGAGTACCTTGTTTTTCATGGTTAAAATATTTAATAAATGTTTTCATTTGGCATATTTTCCTGACAAATGGAAAAATGCCAAAGTTGTTCCAATTTTGAAGCCCGAGAAAGATCCAGCTGAAGCTTCTAGCTACAGACCAATTAGTTTACTTCCTTCAATAAGTAAACTTTTTGAAAAGATAATTTTGAATAGAATGATGCTTCACATCAATACAAACTCAATTTTTGCAGATGAGCAATTTGGATTTCGCCATGGCCATTCAACTACACATCAGCTCTTAAGAGTTACTAATTTAATACGTTCAAACAAATCTGAATGCTGCTCAACTGGAGTTGCTCTTCTAGACATAGAAAAAGCATTCGACAGTGGTTGGCATGAAGGTTTGATTGCTATATTGAAAAACTTTAATTTTCCGCTCTATATTATGAAATTAATTCAAAATTATTTAACTAACAGAACTTTGCAGGTAAATTATCAGAATTCCAAATCTGATCGAATACCTGTTAAAGCTGGAGTTCCTCAGGATAGTATTCTTGGGCCGATGTTATGTAACATTTTTACTTCTGACCTCCCTGATTTGCCTCAAGGTTGTCAGAAATCCTTGTTTGCCGATGACACAGGCATTTCCGCTAAAGGAAGAAGCTTTCGTGTCATTTGCAGGAGACTGCAGAAAAGTTTAGACATTTTCTCTTCTTATTAACAGAAATGGAAGTTTTCTCCCAACGCTTCCAAAACACAACTTATAATATTGCCACATAAACCTAGAGCTTCTTTGTTGAAACCTAGTAGTAGTCACATAGTTACTATGAACGGTATTCCAATTTCTTGGTCAAGTCAAGTGAAATACCTTCGTCTAGTACTTGATCAAAAATTAAATTTCAAAGATCACATTAAGGGCATTCAAGCCAAATGTTATAAGTACATAAGATGTATGTATCCTCTTATAAACAGAAAATCCAAACTTTGTTTGAAGAACTAACTACTAATATTTAAACAAATTTTTAGACCGGCCATGCTTTATGCTGTTCCAATATGGTCTAGTTGTTGTGCTACCAGGGAAAAAACACTTCAAACGATTCAGAACAAACTTCTGAAGATGATTTTGAAGCAAATGTCCAACAAAATAATTAATAATTTCAGACCAAAATCGTTGCAATCTTCTTTGGCAATGATTAATTATCTTTATGCTTAATTAAATTTAATGTTAGTTTGTTTTTAGTTTTAAGATTATTATTGTTATACTGACACGCAGGCATTAAAACCTGTTTAAAATACTGAACCATGTAAACATGAACCATGTAAACAAAATTAGGTATATATTTTAACAATTAAGGTTGATACATTACGGTAGTAGTTGGAGCACCTAGATTAACATGAAATGTAATTATTGATAAATTTGGAACAAATAAAGAGTCAAAAAAAAAAAAAGGTGACAACCGTAATATGCCCTCGGAAGATAGAAGTTTGTTAAGAAGAAATCCTGTGTCAATCATCGTCGATGGGAAAAAGTAATTGTAATATTAACTTGTAATTTCTCAGTCCCGCCCTGATAGACCACTATTCGCCCATCTGCGTTTGGCCTTCCCGTTGATATGCCCTAGACCGTATAGCACACCGGGATCTTCCACAAGCAGGCGCCCAACTAACCAGTCCCAACAAGCAGAAAGTGAAGTAAGTGTGAGAGAGAGAGACGTTTGATTGCTGAAACAGAATAATAATTTGGTGATTAGTACATTATTGTAATTGATAAGTTTAAGTATGAGGTAGTTTTCATCTGTTTCAGCTCTTATTGGTTGTTTTGCACAAGTACTGCAAGTTTTGTCATCCAACTTGCTCTTTGCTCTGATACGAGACGCATTTAAAAACATGGAAATTTTAAACATAATAAAGATATTCATTAGTGATAACATATCAAAAACGATTTCTTATCATGTGCTTGTGTGAAGCCTGAAGAATGGATTAAACAAATAATTCACTACCATCGTATATTATAGGTTATAAAACTTTAACAGAGTTCTAGGTACACTATAATTAGGGAGGTCTCGATCTGAATCACTTATTTCTTAGCCTTCGAAGTTTCCTTCCAGATCGTCATCATCAGGAAAGCCAATGAAGTTCGGCTCATAATCTCCCTCAGTTGGTTCTTCGTTGTTTCGATGCGATTCGCAAACGCTCGGAATCTTTCCCGATCATCAGCCAAATCATGAAAATGTGTTTCCGGCATGTTAGGACAAAAATTGCCGATTTTTTATGGGTTTACCTTTACCCGTACTGATGAAACTACCCATGCAGCATCAATCATAGTAACCGCATGAGTCAGCAGACAAATTTAACAGCTCTATCAGTCGAACTCTAACCGTGATGACAGTGAAACAACTCCGTTCAGAAATGTGTGCGTTCAAAAACGGCTCCCGCCGCGTCGAAAACAAACTTCGTGTGGCACTTTGTGGACGCCGGCACATCTTGGCACTATTAGACAACAATCAGAGCACCGAAAGAAAGCCCAGTTCCGGACGGCCGACGACCCTTAGCGACAAGAAGCTCCAAAGGATGCTGAAGAGGAAGACCGAGGGAAAAGTAGCTACATCGCTGCGTGCGCTTGACCGGGAGGTCGGTTCAACCGGTCAAACAGTGAAAAAGTACCGAACTTTAACATACATGTCAGGAAGCGGAAGTCACGTCCGCTGGTTTTGAAGCTGCAGGCGATGACGCAACGGCAGCGGCTGAATAAGATGGTCAACTCGATTTTCCCGGCGAATCGCGACGTGGCGGTGGTGATGGACAACGAGACCTCCCACACCCTGGATGGCAACAACTGGCAGGGCACATCGTATTTTACTTCCCCCACGAAGGAAGTGAGCTCCGAGGTGAAGTTCATTTCACACACCACGTTCCTCAAGAAGGTGCTGCTGTGGCTGACAATCAGCGAAAAGAGGATGTCAAAGCCGCTCTTCTTTCGCTCCGGTCTGACCGTGAACGGGGAAATTTATAGTACGTCGGAAGTTGCGTCGTTCATCAAGAAATACCATAAGGGCGAAAGCGCGGTGTTCTGGCCAGATCTGGCGTTGGCCTACTACTCGAAGTGATCGTTGGAGGAGATGGAGCGGCTGAATATCGATGTGGTACCCAAGTCGGCGAACCCGCCCAACATCCCATCATTTTTGAGTAAAAATGGAAGTCATTTGCAAACTATTATTATTTTAAATCAGATTCAAATACCGAAAAAGAATAAATATGTTGCGGTAATAAACTAGCCGTTATTGTTAAAAAATCTCGGATATCAAGAAATAAACAGAATCAATAAAATTATCCAGAAAACTTATGTTTTTATTCTATCGTCACAAGAAATGCAGTTTATTTTATATGTTTTATAACATTTGCTTACTAACCGTTCGGAAAAGTGCTCATATTTTGGTTTTTAAAGTTTTATTGCATTAGGTTAAATTTACCCACCAGAGATTTTGGGTACAGTTACTCAAATTTGAGTGCTATGGCATATACTCAAATTTGGCTTCCCGCACGGAACTCCAAGATTGGGTGAAATAAACTTAATTTTGGGTACTATGTTTCTTCCGTATGTAGATTCGTGCGATTTTCGCCTAAATGTATGTAATTCCCTAAAGAGTGGTCTTGCGAAGGGTTCCTAAACCGCACTCGCATAAACCATCTTCAAGCATAATTATGCGCCTAGATTGCTGCCTTCTACGTGTCATGTTTACAATGTGTCGCACCAACATCTTTGCACACGATTATATACTTCCATCAAAACACTCAACCTGCAGCAGCTTTCGAAATTAACAGAAATGTTGATAGCATAATAAAGTCGAACGAAGGTAACACACACATACATTTGACGGAAATGTCAAACATTCAATCAGATATAAACCAGCAATCAAAAGAGGCAGATTGCATCGAGACTTTTGCCTCAAATCATCACATCTGCACCAGCCGAAAGGTTCCAGAGAGCTTGACGATCTAGTTAGATCTATTTTAATAACCCAGCACAATGGCAACTGTAAGTAGAATGCTTTCACTTTGAATCTGTGTTGATTTTTTTTTTCATTGCAAAGAGAAACATAAGTTTTTCTTGTCAATTTGAATCAGGCAATTAGATTAGATTAGTGGCCCTTCTCTCGAAAGGCTATACAAATATTAGCATCTTCATTGAACGAGTGTGTTGATGGTTTTGATAAGACGCAACCATTCATCATCGGTGTTGATGATCTTCGTCACGCCGAACTCTATGTACAGGCAATCGAAACTAACACATACCTGTTTGTTGCTTACAGCAGACACACGAATTCAAGGTAGAAATGACCTGCACCGGTTGTTCGGGAGCGGTGGAACGTGTTCTCGGCAAGCTCAAAGGTAAGCAAATAGCCAACAGTTGGTTGACAACGGAGTTTGACGAAATCCATCACTACGACTTGTTCCCCTTTTCAAAATTGTCTTGAACATTTAATTCCAGAAAAAGTCGAAAAAGTGGACATCGACCTGGACAACAAGAAAGTGTACGTTACATCTTCGCTTTCTTCGGAAGAATTGTTAGAAACCATCAAGAAGACTGGCAAAGAAACAAGCTATATTGGATTGAAAGCCTAGATGTGTAGCAACCGGGGTTGACTCAGGAATGTTCTCACATTTTTCTTCTCGTATTATAGAGATTTGACAATGAGTTTATAGGAAATCTTTATATATAAGTTTAAATCTGTTATCTGTACCTTATTGTTGCAACCCACTTTCTGCTACGGCACAAAAGAACATCCCCGAAGCGACTATCTATTGTAAGTGTTTAATAAATGCGACAGATTTGGTTGCGATTGAGTTTTGTTTTTGAAAGATTGTAATTAAAAATAAAATCTATTCGGAGCTATGTACAATTATAAAAAAAAAATCTAGACGATAAAAAAGACAAAAACTTTCTTCTCAACCTCTCAGCTTCGATTAAGCACAACGTCTTCTAAAAGCGAAACTCTTCGTTCGAGTCTTGATACGGCACTTTCGATAAGTCCTAATTTTCGAATGACGTGCTTCTCGAAATTGCTACTACTTTTGTTCGGGCTGTGGTCATCTCGTGAAGACGGATTCAAACAGGACTCCGAAAGGCAGCGAATGTGAGGCTTCTTATACAGTCTTATTACAATTTCCTTAAATTTACCAATAATATTTTTAGCAATAAAATATGGATCCCGAACTATAGATGGATAGAAATTTAATCGCAAACCTCGTGAACATCCGTTATGTGGAAGTTCTCCGTCTTTCTGGCATCTACCAGAATACTGGTATCTGGATTGTTTTCCTTATTGTTGCTTATCCGAATCTCTTCATCATCATCCGTTCCTTGGGAATCTTGAAAGATTAGCTTCTTACTAGACGGAATCGCTTGACGTGGTCTGTATTCTGGCTGCACTAATTGTGGCTGAAGATCGCTGCATTCAGATGAGTACAGCGAATTTTCTGACGATTCTCCATTAAAGTTGACTTTCCATAGCATAATCTGCAAATATAACGAGGTTGTCAGCATTCCAGATACTCTAAACTTCAAGTTCAGTCTACTTACATGACGATCTTCACTTCCAGACGCAAACTGCTTTCCATCTTTCGTGAATTTCACCGCCGTCACCGGTCCAGTGTGTCCCGTTAACGTATAAATGTGTCTGCCTTCTAACAAATCAAAAATCTTAACTGCCCCGTCATCGCTTCCGGTAAGCAAATAATTTCCCGATGGATGGAAATCCAACGAGTTTATCGACCCCTCGAAAATCCGATAATATTGAATCAACTTCCGGATCTTGATGTCGAAAATCTTTACCCTCGCATTATCCAAAGCGATTGCCACCAGTGTTCCATCCGGATGCCAGGCCACTTTATTTCCCGCTCCCTTCTGGTCCACGAAACTATGCACACACTGGCCGGACAACGGATCGAACAGTTTCAATGCCCGGTCATCTCCGCACGATGCAATCAGCTTATCATCCGGACTGAACCGTGCACATCGCACCCAATTTGTATGGCCAGTAAACGACGACACGAAATGTTTCCTCGACACCTTCCACAGCTTAACCGACTTATCATCCGATGCCGTTATCAGTTTCTTCCCCTTTGAATCGAAATCCACTGATCTTATGTTGGAAGTATGCGCCCGAAATTCGTCGCAGTTACCCATTACCGAGGGAACCCAGATTTTTACCGTTCGGTCCTTGGACGCCGAGGCTACAATCCGTCCATCCGGTGACCAGCATATATCGTTGATGACATCAGTATGTGCTTCGAAGCGCATGCAACGTACTTGTTCGTTGATGTTCCATACGATGGCCGTGTTGTCGGTGGAACCAGTCACAAAACGGTTGCCCTCCGGATGGAACGAAATTCCTGTAACACGGTTACGATGACCTTTCAGGTGCAGGTGAAGAACTGGATCAGAGGACATCTTATGAGCGCTGAGGATACGAATGAAGATTAGCAATTTTTCCGTAAAACGGATTTATTTCGGCTTACTTGGATTTTGAAACGTTTTTGTTTGTCTTGAACTGCCGGATGATTCACATTCGAAAGAAATTGAGCTGGAACTTTTTGCAAAATAAAAAACCGTTTTATAAGCGCGTTTTGTAATTATCGTTGTTGAAAATTTGAGTTCTGTTTATATTGTCAACTGTGGTAGCACCCGTCGACTGAGTCGACAAGTCACGATTCTTGCAGAGGGAATAGCGAGAGAGGCGAAGATAGATAAACGGAAAACGTCAGGGGAAAGACATCGCATAATATTGACATTAAAAGGTATTACCATAGACTAACTCTAAGACCAGTAGGTCCCATACAAAAACGATTTTTTTCTTGGCTCAGTCAGTACTAGAACATCGTCCCAAGCTCGGTCCCAAGCTCAATAATGCACCCCTAATAATGAACTCACATGAACACACTCTCAAATACTCTGTCAAAATAACACAGCAAATCAAAACAAAGGCGCAAATATGTATAACAAGGTGCTGGCTTCAAGGTGTAATTCGGACCAAGGGGTTCTACAACAGTGAACCAATTTCAAATCGCTAGTTACATATTGATTGTTGGTATTACCACAGACAGACGTTCGACTTCATCTCATTCACCTGTTTAAAACATGGCTTCACTTAAAATAACAAGTAGCAATAAGTTAACAGATGGCGCCAAAGATTTGTTTTGATTGTTCAGGGAAAAATGGGTTGCCAGCAAGGGTAAGTCGCTTAGAACAGTGTGCCAGCCACAATGTCTTACTTCAATTTTCAATATATTCCACATGTGCACACCGAGGAACACTTTTGACAGTTGACCTGTCAGAATAAAAAAAAAACCTGAATTCATCCACCGATGGTGAGACTGAACCCTTCTTACACTTCACCAGAATTACGAACTCAAAGGTGGCCAATATTGTACTGAATACACTGTCATACATTTAGTTTATAAAATTAACTATTTGTTAATCCTGGACGTATTGTTCATCGATGTGATTAAAATATTACAATTAAAAGTCTTTAATGACCTGTTTATGTTAGTTATATAAAAGGGGAAATTACCTAAATATTAGAAATTTCATATAATCAGTCCACAGAATGAATTATTAGACAATCCTAAGCGTCAATTTTGATTATCGATATGGATTCAAGATGCTCAATAAGTGACATGTTCGCTGAAAATTGTGTGATTGAGACTTTGTGTAATTTTCGAATATACTCGTTACAGTGCAAAACCAGACCACTTGAGCCAATGGATCCTGCTCAAATTCTATAGAGCTGCAGAGTGTGGCTAGTCCACTGTATGTGCTATACAACCATAGACTAACTCTAAGACCAGTAGGTCCCATACAAAAACGATTTTTTTCTTGGCTCAGTCAGTACTAGAACATCGTGCCAAGCTCGGTCCCAAGCTCAATAATGCACCCCTTATAATGAACTCACATGAACACAATCTCAAATACTCTGTCAAAATAACACAGCAAATCAAAACAAAGGCGCAAATATGTATAACAAGGTGCTGGCTTCAAGGTGTAATTCGGACCAAGGGGTTCTACAACAGTGAACCAATTTCAAATCGCTAGTTACATATTGATTGTTGATACAACTCACAAGATGCGACACAATAGAACGCAAGTGGCATCGATTGGGGTGAGTGGTCTTGTTCGGGTTTGAATTGCAATGAGAATATTTTTATCTCACAATTATGTACTCTCAGGTATTGTTTTGGTCATATAACCATGATGGATTATCCAATCATAATGAAATTTTGACCAGTTATTTGAAAATTTTGAACGTCAATTTGGCGCTAACAAAACGAAAATCGGTACATAAATAGCTCAGTATGTAATCGGAGACTAAACTGTTTGATTACTATTATAATCCATCATTTTACGAGTACTAATGGCCGTTTCGGTTGAGCTCGGTTTTTGTTAGGGAGCACACGTTTTGACGTTAGGCTTAGGCCGTTTGACAGAGAATCGATCAAATTCTATCGATTAGCTGTCAAACGACCTACCCCAAACCTCGAATCGTTTGCTACCTACCAGAAACCGAGCTCAACCAAGACGGCCATAAGTACTCGTAAAATGCTGAATAGGCCGCCAAGTACTGTTTTGTTCATATCTTCGTAAAGAAATGTCCGAATGAAAAAAAACCAACGGCGTTCTATGGGAATGTTGTAGTTTTCATTTGCCGTAAACAGAACTGAAATCGGTTAACAACTGGCTGACAAACCGATGTGACATTATTTGTAACACACACACACACACACACACACACACACACACACACACACACACACACACACACACACACATGTGCTCAGTTCGTCGAGCTGAGTCGAATGGTATATGACACTCGGCCCTCTGGGCCTCGGATTAATAGTCGAGTTTTCATGCGATCTTAATAGTGTAAGAAGGGTAAAAACAACAAACTTGCCAATATGCGTTTTGTTAAATTCGCATTTGTAATCTTAGAGAAGACTATCTCACGTAAATCGTGAGGTGGAAGAATGGATGAGATGAGCAATTTCCAAGCAATAATTGTAACTTTGAATAAGGGCATATTTTTGGAACAAATTTGAGGCTAAGTATGGTACGATCAACCTCCCACATCCGAAACATTAAAAAAACCAAAACCTCTGTAGCCAGTCCTTGTCTCAACTAACCATCGAGGTCATTCAGCAAATGTAAGGAGACACCTAGACCGGGTTGCACTGGGAGTTCCGTTGGACCTTAGAAGCGCGACCGTTGGATCCTAGAAGTAACCCGCTTCAGTTTGCTGCTACTTTTTGTTTTCTGTATTGTTTATTTCTTGTAGAAACCAAAACAAATGCCTGGTTGCCAGGAACAGCAAAAATTAAAATTTGGACTGTCAACACATCGGCACCTTCGGCACCTTACAGGAACACGCAACGCTTGTAGGCACACTAGAAAAAATAGCACAAGAGAAAAGTGTGCTAAGCGACTCACCCCTTGGTTGCCAGTCAAACTGCCAGTTTTAATGTAGCAATTAAGGCCCATCTACAATGGGGAGCGCAGATTATGTCAAAAGCTGCCGCAACGCGCCGTTGCGCTCCCTATTGTAGCTGGGCCTTTACTTGACTGGGCGGCGCTACTGTGCAAGATGGAATTTTACACAAGAAACATACATTTTTTTGTTCTGTCTGCGGTAAGAGCAAGATTAAAATGATTATACCTTAAGTTTTGCGTAAATTTGATTTTGATTATGTTTGATTTGAGGTTTTAAACCAAAAAAATAAAGTGGTAGCACTGTCAATGTACAATAACGATATTAGACAGTTAATACTATTATAATAAGGAATATATTTAGTAATGTTACCAATTTTAGTCTTCTTGACAGCTATTTGTTCTGTTTTCGACCAAAACACACTACCACCTTGACTAACACATTTTCAAAAGGCACACTACCATACCCAGAAGCAGGCTCAGTGATGAGTGATGAGCTTAATGTTGGTCCAATCGAGCAAAAGACCTGTCAAATTTGGAATCCCAAAATTTTCGTGAAGCAACCCGGATAAAAATAACCATACAATTACAATACAATAATATAAAATAACATTAAAGTCTATTTCCGACCATAAATCTTATTGTTCATGAATCAGATAAAGTAAAAATGCATATTACCATTACAATAGATCTCAAGGGGTCGGACTTCCTGATCATTAGATCAGATTTCCTTATTTTTCATTTCGATCTTTGAAAAAGATCAGATGATCTTATCAAGATTTAAAATCTTTTATGACAGTTTTAAACAGACTGCGATTTTACTTCAGTGCCTCAAAATGTCAACATGCTTGTTATGATAACAACACGGATTGGATAACATTTTGAAGTGCGAGCATTTTTCATTTAATTTAAAACATGATTTCATTTTTACTCGTTTCAGGATCTGAACGTCGCTTCCTCTCATATTAGTCATCCTCAATTCTTAAGATTAAACCAGATTGTACGAGCCAGTTGACTGTAGATTGCTGGACCGAAGGTTAGTTTCTTCCTGGGGGTGCGACACATCTAAATCCAGATTCAAGATGATTGAAAAATCCCACGCTAGCGAATCAATCTTTTAAAAATCTTGTTTCAGCTTGTGAATCTTAATCCATCAACTTGCATCGTGCTGCATCTCTTTGCAGAAAACCTTTAAAATCTTCATCAAAATCTTTAAAATCTTGGTTGCCAAGCCGTTTAAAATCTTCTTTCTATCTACTAAGCGTGCGCACATCGCACAAAAGCAAAACAAAAAAAATCCTGCATCTGAGATAGAGTCGCACCCCCTGGTTTCTTCGCCGTTCTAACGGCTTTTAAAAGGGGCTAGTGTGGTGACCTATCAATTTACAAACTTTCTTGCTATTTTC
The DNA here is from genome assembly GCA_034211315.2 of Aedes japonicus. Taxonomy (NCBI): domain Eukaryota; kingdom Metazoa; phylum Arthropoda; class Insecta; order Diptera; family Culicidae; genus Aedes; species Aedes japonicus. The sequence continues at coordinate 151,679 of JASCZW010000411.1, read as the reverse complement.
ACTCTTTCACTAGAGCGCAAAACTAGCACGGATTTACTAGCACTATTTGGAGGAATTTTGTATCACACCGAATGTCTTCTTCTACACCTTTAGTAGTAAAGTTCGCGGACGAGCAGTTAAACAGTTTCGGACCTTGATCAGAAAACAGATTTGGGTTTGTTGCACACAGTCGACCGTGTCGGTTCGCAATGGGAGATGTATTCCCTCTTCTATTTACCTCTTGCACAGACAATAATCTTCAAATTCAAACAATTGCACAGATCGGGCGGCTATCTACACTACATGAGAATTGTATTCCTGGTGCAGTTGAAAACCGGAATACAGCAGTCGCGGCAATCGATTTTACTCCCGTTCCATAAGTTCATACAATGGCGCATCTAGTGCGCTGTATGGCGCATCTGATGCGCTATACATCGCACTAGATGCGCCACTGTTTGAATTCATAGAACGGGAGTAAAATCGATTGGCGCGACTGCTATATTCCGGTTTTCAACTGCACCAGGAATATTTGAATCTGAGTTAACTCGCTCTCCCTCTCATCTGTGTTATCAGTGTTCGGAAATCACCTACATGAATGTTTGCAATAGTTCTGTATATAAGCTGTAGCTTTAGGGTAGTTTAAGTATTTTTAGTCTGTACATAGTTCTTAATCATAGTTTTTTAGCCTCAACACAGATGATAAGGCCTTTCATCTGCTACAAAAATGGCTGCTGATGAATCCGAACAAGCGCATTACTTAAGAGTCACCCACAATTGATACGTTGCGGATGCGTTGACGTAAATTTGACAGAAAAGCTATGGGAAAACTGTCAAATTCACGCAAACGTATCCGCAACGTATCAATTGTGGGCCAGCCATTAGGAACAGGCAATGTTGGATCCCTACGTTCGGAAGATCCCATGCCTATGGCGGACGTCTTTGCCAGCTGCCTTCTATACCTTATTCAAAGTATGTGAAACGACAGAAACAACAACAACAACAACAACAACAACAACAACAACAACAACAACAACAACAACAACAACAGCAGCAGCAGCAGGCCAACGTAAGAATATGGTTCAGTTCTACAAATTCACATTAAATTTTGTAAAATTGTTTTATATTTACTTCTGTTTTATTTCGGTAGCAACAAGCTCAACAAAATCAACAACAACAGCAGTCGAATGTAAGTGGTTTGAATTCATGAGTTCGTTTCAATGATTTTAATTTTTTCATGATTTTTCAAGCATCAGAAACAGCAGGAAAACGTAAGCCCCATCTATAACTATTTCCTCAATAATGAGACCTTGCTAAAAAGGATTTCCACTTCAACAGGAACAGAACCAGAAACCTCAACAGCAGCAGCAGCAACAACAACAGCGAGCACAGAACAAAGGTGGAATGGACCACAGTGCTACTGCAAGTATGCGCATGTACGGCCCGAGTGGGCAACCTGGGAATGGCTTGAATCAACAGGATTATTACCAACAGGCCTAGCAAGCTGCAGTGGCAGCAATTTAGCAAGAACAACAGCAAAGGATAATGTTCAAGAATTATAATTTTAGATGAATGTTCTGAGAAAGGTTGATATTTTCCACCCAGTCATTGGTGTATTTGCAAAGCGGTTGAACTTTGCCAATTCACCAATGACTGGGTGGGAAATTTTTGCCTGCAATTGGAGATCACTGTGTCGTCTCCGCCGAAAATATTTCTATTTTTTTTCACAACCGTTCCATACCGGAACAGCTCAACTGGGCTTATCGCTTGGTTCTGCCTTGCTTAATTAGAATGTTATTGGTCATCATATAAAAATCGTATCCAGCAATGAAAAAAAAAATATCCATAACCGTAAAAGTCAAGGCACTTCTGGCGATTTTTATTGGTGCCACTAGTTCCTATGTCTGTAGTTCCGAATCTTATCGCTCAACCGACTACTTCTGCTGATACAGAGCTTCCAATCCTTCTCCGGAACGATCGTGGTTCAACACCAGTAGAGGACTTGAGTTTGATGTGACATGTTTTGCTTTTTTGAATGTTTATTTACAATATGGAGGCACTGAAAAAAAGTGTTGTTGTTTTACCAAGATTGCCTGATCAGCAGCTCGATCTTTGAAAAATATTTGAAATCTTTTGAAGACTTTAAATTGATCAGATTGACCGACCCCTTGATAGATCTACAATTCACTCCATATACTTGGATTTTCAACAATTGTGAAACAATACAATTAATAGTAATTGGTTCAATTTTTTTCGGAAAATAATGATTTTTTCTACAGTTAAGATACATAACAACCCCCCTTTTATATTGTTGATGTCTCAGTTTACATTAGATTCTATTGTTGTAACAATAACTCCTATTGTCATCTTATCGTTTCGAACAATAATATTAATTGTACATACTATAGATTCTATTGTATGGTAACAGTACATTCAATTGTAAATCTATAAGAGTTTTTTATTCGGGAAGTCATGGTTGTTATTTTATTTTTATTATTAGGGATCAGATTTTTCCTCTTTGCAAAAGAGAAAAGTAAAGAGCATAGTTTACTTTTCCCTATTCTCAGTTCGAATTGACCATAACATCTCTAATAATCATGTACCATTCAGGAACGATATTATAGATGGTGTGACCATACCACTAACAGTTGGGATGATACCCCGAATTGGTGGGTTGGCACTTCTTTTAGTTATTTTCTTATGCGGGATTGAAAGCAGTAAAAATTAACTCTTGTTACAGAAATTTAACAAACGAAAAGCTATTTGATTTGATGACCCCTTGGCGCCTCTTGTTGTGCCTCCATGTTGTGTTGTGAATCATATTCTTCTTCTTGCTATGATATTCTTGTTTTTATGTAATTCCAACATTTTTAAAGGAATTCAACATAAAAAGAAAATGGCTCGATTATCCGTGAGTGAAATATTTTTCGAGAATCCGGATAATCGTTTCCGACCTGCAGCACTGCACACCGACTAACAGGTATACTTACCTGTTTTATTTCACAATCATAGGCCGATCCCAACGCTGTTCTACTTTGTATGGGCTATTTTAGTTTAAAACTAGAACTGAAACAAGCCATTCCCAATGCTGTGTTGGAGTTCTACTTTTAGAGCAAATTTTTGCAACGGATTTACAACTGCTCGACAGCTCTGTTCTATTTTCACTGCGATTTGAAACACGGATGCAACTTTGTTTTAAATTGGGTTTATTTCGAGGTTTATTTGTAGTTATGCCAGCTGTTACGACTGATGACTCTCAAATAAGTGCTTTTTTGGTTTGTTTTGCAAGTTATTTTTAACGCGAAATTATGATCGACCAATATTTTTAAAACATGGCATTGCGATTAACGTGTTTTTGTTTTAATTTTGAGAGTTCCAAAATTTAAAACTGGCAAGCAGTTTGAAACAAACATGAAACTCAGCGTTGGAAACGGCCCAAATGAAATAAATTTTATTTGTTTCTTTAATTCAAGCTGAACCAAGCATAAGGTTCTAAGTAACATTGGGAGACTCTCTTTGTCGACTAATTATTACAGATCGATCTGGAATAATCAGGGTAACAAAACATGTCCGTGTATACAATCGAAGACAACATTGACGTATACATAATTGAGACTGGAACCGAGGGGTGAATCACTTAAGCAGTTTCGATTCAGCCTCACGTATTAAGAAGTGCATTGAGGCATTTTTCGAACATTTTTCAACGCATTGACGCACTTGTACGCATTCATTGCACATTTTTGAGCGCATTTCTGGATCCCGAATAGAAAAGGGCCTATCAACATTTGTAAACAAACACTTCTGAGCCCGTTTTCTCGGACGCCCTTAGCTACACACGCAAACCTACAGAATCATCGTGTAGGGAAAACTTTCCCCTACATGGTGATGGTATTGGTTTGCGTGGGTGACCTACGCTTTGCGAGGAAATAGGCTCAGAAGTGTTTTTTACAAATGTCGATAGGCCCTTTTCTATTGTTGATCCAGATTTGATATTTGACTATTGTACAAACAGTGTACTGAAAGCTGAACGAAGGGTAAAATTTGCGTTTCCACTTATTAATCCGCAACCGTGTTCAATCAATGTCGACTCATATGTCAGCAATGAAATCTTCTGAAATGTAAACTGTGGCCCATACTTGTCAAATGCCATTTCTCCATAGAAATCTTATTCAAAATACCATGCCGAAAAAACGAATGTAATTTAGAATTATTCTAGTTATTGCAGTTTATCACATTAGTTTGTGTTATTCTATGGAATTAAATTGAAAATGATGTTTCAAATTTTATCATCGGCCTTTAAAGCGCCCTGCAGCAAGCTGCTCACAAGTAAGTTGTGTTCACAATCCACCGAAGTACTCTGGATTGATGTAATCATTGTTTTGATTTCAGACTCGCTGAAATCTTTATCCCTTGCACCAACAACATTCGCAGCGGCATCTAACGTACTACCGACCAGTTCTCACATAGCTCGTTACAATTCTTCGTTAGCTTCTCAACAATTCAGTTCGTCTATCGTACAGGATGTGAAAAAACAAGTGGAGTCTGGTGACGAGGGACGACTTTTTGCCGTTGTGCAACTGTGCGGGAAACAATTCAAAATCACCACCGGTGACATTATCATCGTGGAAGGTTACTGGCCACCCACCAATGGCGATCAAATTCGGCTGGATAAGGTTCTGCTGGCAGGCGGGAAGGACTTTTCTCTCATCGGAAGGCCTTTGGTTCCCCACGGGTTGGTTGACGTTCAGGCAACGATTATCGAGAAATCTCTTTCCCACACGAGAACGCATTTCCGGAAGAAGAGGAGGAAGCAGTACGAGAGGATAAACTTTTATCGAACCCAGCAAACTATGATCCGTATCAATTCCATTGATGTTGAGTCCGGAGGGTTGTACGAAAAGAGCAAAGGTGGGCAGCAGGAAACAGAGCGGTTTTATTAGGTGTTTGTATTCGGCTTAGTTGTGGAGACGATTGTAGATTAATAAACATGAAAGCATTAGTTTTGTTGCTTCAAACTAGAATATGCCTCTTTTCTTATATAGGAACTTTTACAAAATACCAGGTATGTACCTGAAACTCATGTTTCAATGTTGCTTCACATACAGCTTCACGCAGATGTTAGAAATCAACCACTGGCAGTTAGAAGTAGAAGCCATCGGTGCCAACCGACGTCGAAATATAGGGGAGGGGGCTTAGTGTTCATTTTAAAATTGTGTGGACATTTTTCCTGTTTTTTACAGTTGACACTTAGGTCCTATTCATAAATTTTCGCGCACTTACTGGTTCTAACATGCCTCGTTGAATTCGTAGTTCTTGAAAATTCGATGAATAAATGATATTTTCTCTACTGCAAATGTGCTTTACCACCACGGAGGCAGTTGACCTCTCTAGAAAAAAAGCTAGGACAATGTGTCTGGACATTATTATTAAGTTATACCCATAATGGATACGTTACGTTTGCGTTTGCGTATTTTTGAAACGCAGTAACAGTTTAGAACTCCGTAGTCTGAACCTAAATACTCCAATTTTTTTCCTATAGGAACGAGTAAAAGATTCACCGTCAAAAGGATTGTGCACCGGCGGATAGTGTGCAGATTGTATACGATAAGTATATATCAGCAACCAGCGTGAATCATTGGTACCTCAACATCATCCAAAATAGCTACAGTAAACCAAAACCGAGACCGAGAGTAATCAACTTTGATTTTGAATGTAAACAATTAACCACAGAACAAACAAACATTGCTTCTCCTTTGGCAATTACTTACTGAATCACCAGCCGTATGATTCTTTCAAAGCGGTATCTATTTAAAATCTGAAAACTTCAAAACACTCGAGCTATTGTACCAGCTCTCGACAATACTGCTCAACTTCTTTGTGAACTTCAAAACGAAACGTTCATAAATCATTCACACCGCAGAATCAGGAAATTTCGACAGACACGGAAACCATGTCGACGGGAGTTGCCTTAATGAAATTGGATCCTCATTGTTCAAACCAAGGCGGGTGGGGTGGTGCCCAAAGCTTGTCCAAATGTGACACCGACCCACGCATCTATGGGTGACTTTCTGTTCGGAAATGGAGAGCTTATACCACGAGCGGGTACTGAACGTTAGTCATTTTTGGCAGGTAAGTCATCGCGATTGAATAGTTCAACGGTAGTTAAAAAGAGATAAATCCATCCATTGTGACTTGACCACTCTTAGATATTTATTTCGAATGTGTTTCATAATATTCCTGGTGCAGTTGAAAACCGGAATATAGCAGTCGCGCCAATCGATTTTACTCCCGTTCTATGAATTCAAACAGTGGCGCATCTAGTGCGATGTATTGCGCATCAGATGCGCCATACAGCGCACTAGATGCGCCATTGTTTGAACTTATTGGCGCGACTGCTATATTTCGGCTTTCAACTGCACCAGGAATATTATAAATAAGGTTTCAAGCTCACTTTAGCGATTCCAAATTATCCAAATCAGACACGGTCCAACTCTAGCCAAACATGCGAAAAGGACCTATTGCACAAACGTAGATAAGCTTAGATTTTATGCTGATACCACTTTGTAATATCTCTAATAAATAATTATGGTAAAAAATTGCCCAACTCCATTATAATGTTTATTCCAATAGGCCCTGTGACATAATTGCTATTTAGACTATAGCAAAACGGACCTTCCTACAACAGGAAAATGGATGAATTAAGAGGGATTCATGTTCTCTGGGGAAATCCATCCTTACACTTAAGTCCTTCTGACAGGCCAGTATTGACATGATCATGAATAACGAGATGGTTGTTTCGATAACTAAAAGTTCAAAGATAAGTGAACACAATCGGAACGGAATAAAGAATGAAGCATTTTTATGACGTGTACATAAATTTGTTGAATTGAGATTTCAGTTTTGATGTTGTTGTTAGCTGATCAACTCCTTTTCCTTTCATGTAACACTTGGTTCTAGGATGGCATGCATGGTTGTATTGTGAGAAAATTCTCAGCGCCGCTCCCGAAGAATGCGGAATTAGTAGAAAGTTCGCAACGAATTTACTTAGTAAGGGAAAAGTCAGCAACTTCTTTCTTCAACAAGTTTTCAAGCTATTCGATTCTTCCAGCTTGATTTCCTTGCAGATGATTGCCGACTTCAACTCACGAAACTTATTTTCGATGGCCTGTTCCTCACCGCTTTAAAAGAAATTCGGATATAGTTTAATACCCAGGTAACCAATAAGCATTAACATATGCAGTAAATCTACCCTAAATCTGCATTTCACATGCCATTATATTAGCCTTATATCAGCATCTTGAAAGCTATTGATTGTAAAGCTGCATTTCAAATGCTATTTAAATGCTTGTAGCCTGTAATAAGCATTTCGAATGCAAAATAGCATTATTGAAGCATTATCATAGCATTGCACTATGGTCCAGATTACGAATTTACGAGGAAGCATGCTCCCAGCGCCTAAACTTGAAGCTTTACAGCATAGTGATGTTCTACAACATGGTTTGTATCACTAAGGCCCATTTTGTTATGTTGATAAAAATTAGGGTGGTCCCCATTTTCACGGAAATACAAAACCTAACTTTTTTATTTGCACAAATAGACGTTTACACTATTCGGCAAAGTAGTAGCGCAAAATATTTCATGGAATTTTCATATATAAATTTTTATGTAGCTTAAAAATTGACCGATTTAGAGCAATTTTCCCTCATCAACTTAGGGTGTACCATTAAAAAAAGTTTTTTTTGCCCTAACTTTTTAATTTAAATTTCCACCGTAAAGTTGTACTGAGACAAGTTTTAGAACTAATAAAGACGCGTATTTTGGTTCACAAACTTAGCCGCTAGCTTCAACCAATCAAAGGTTATTGAAGTTTTTCTTAAAAAAATACGCCCTTTTCAAATGTTGATTTATATGATTGGGGCAATCACAAAAACAAATTAAAGACGTCATTCAAAAGGACAATTTATATTGTTAAGCATATGTGAAAACTAGAGATATGTTATTTCTATATCTTGAGAAAATTATATTTGAATCTGGCATGGTTTCAGAAGAAAAACTTCAATAACTATTGATTAGTTAAAGCTAGTGGCAAAGTTAATATATCAAAATACACGCCTTTAAAAGTTCTACAACTTGTCTGAACAAAATTTTCCGATGGAAATTGAAATAAAAAAGTTAGGACAGAAAAACTTTTTTTTATGGTACACCCTAAGTTAACGAGGGAAAAGTTGCTCTAAATCGGTCAATTTTCAAGCTACAAAAAAAAAAATATATGTAAATTCCATGAAATTTTCTGCGCTACAACTTTGTTCAAGAATGTAAACGTCTATTTCTGCAAATAAAAAAGCTAGTTTTTGTATTTCCGTGAAAATGGGGACCACCCTAATTTTAATCAACATAAAAAATGGGCCTTTGTTTTTATTTCAAGTTTTACCACCATTTTTTTTTAAGTTAAAAATTGACCGATTTAGAGCAACTTTTCCCTCGTCAACTTAGGGTGTACCATAAAAAAAAGTTTTTCTGTCCTAACTTTTTTATTTCAATTTCCATCGTAAAATTTTGTTCAGACAAGTTGTAGAACTTTTAAAGGCGTGTATTTTGATCTATTAATTTTGCCACTAGCTTTAACTAATCAATAGTTATTGAAGTTTTTCTTCTGAAACCATGCCAGATTCAAATGTAATTTTCTCAAGATACAGAAATAACATATCTCTAGTTTTCACATATGCTTAACAATATAAATTTTCCTTTTGAATGACGTCTTTAATTTGTTTTTGTGTTTGCCCCAATCATATAAATCAACATTTGAAAAGGGTGTATTTTTTTAAGAAAAACTTCAATAACCTTTGATTGGTTGAAGCTAGCGGCTAAGTTTGTGAACCAAAGTACGCGTCTTTATTAGTTCTAAAACTTGTCCCAGCACAACTTTACGGTGGAAATTTAAATTAAAAAGTTAGGGCGAAAAAAACTTTTTTTAATGGTACACCCTAAGTTGATGAGGGAAAATTGCTCTTAATCAGTCAATTTTTAAGCTACATAAAAATTTATATATGAAAATTCCATGAAATATTTTGCGCTACAACTTTGCCCAATAGTGTAAACGTCTATTTGTGCAAATAAAAAAGTTAGGTTTTGTATTTCCGTGAAAATGGGGACCACCCTAATTTTTATTAACATCACAAAATGGGCCTTAGTGATACAAACCATGTTGTACAACATCACTTTGCTGTAAAGTTTCAAGTTTAGGCACTGGGAGCATGTTTCCTCGTAAATTCGTAATCTGGACCATAGTGCATTGCAGTAAAGCAGCCGGATATTGGGCCAAAAGTGGCATTTATGTTGCATTTACGGCGACTTAAATGCTTGATAGGCTGCCGTAAAGACGCTTTGGAACTGCTTATTGGTTACCTGGGTAATCTAGTTGCATTCCTTCAAAGTGTGCAGCTTCTTAGAGTCAACGGCTGCTGTATTAATCAGAACTGGATCATTCGAATCAAACTTCTAAATGAGATTCCGGATGATGAAGGAAATGTTCTGGCACATTTCCAATGGCTTGAAGCAGCATAGCGACTCTTTTAGGCTGTTTGAAAACGGGGACTGTCTACTGCTAAGAGAATTTGTGAAGCGGGTAGAATGCTGGCATATGGAACCCCCTCGGATTCAGTAGATTCAGTAGAATACGTCCAAATTGACCATTCCACGGCGATGCTTTGTCTGAAGCAGTTCTGCTCGTCGCTAATCAAAGTGTATGGCGAGCATTACCTACGCTCACCAAACGCTGCAGACATTCAGCGGCTTTTGCGTGAGAGCGAGGAGAGAGAATTCCCGGGGATGCTGGGTGTGGCATATTGAAGGCGTTGCGTTGAAGTTGTGCTTCAAGGCGTTGCGCATAACATGACAGCGACTCGTGGTGGTGCTATGCAACTAAGGCTTTTCTCATCAAAGCAAGCATAACTGATAATTCAACATTTGATATTCATTCCATTATCATCGGTCAATAAAGACAGAAGCAAATTTCCAAGCTATATTCTTTTAATATCATACATTTTGGCGACGAGGATAATCAATTTCAGAATCTGAACAATGATTTTTTCCAAGCCACCAGAATTCAATGTCGGAGATTCTTGGCCGCTCTACGAAGAACGTCTGAAGCGATATTTCGTGGCGTATGAAGTCAGCGAAGATGAAGACGAGTCAAGAGCAGTGTTCCTGTTGACGGCGGTTTCAATGGAAGTATATCAAATCGTTAAGAGTTTGTGCTTTCCGTCATTACCCGAAGAAAAGAAGTTTTCCGAAATCTGCGAGGTGCTGAAGCAGCGGTTTACCCCGACGCACGGTTTTTCTAAGCCCGTCAAGGAGATGCGGAATCGATAATGGAATGGTCTACACGGTTGAAGAAGCTTGCTGCCGATTGCGATCTCGGAGCGGATCTGAACACTTTTATCAAGAATTTGTTCGTGGTAAGCCTATGTCGTGGTCCGATTTTTGAACGTGTATGTGAAGAAGATGCAACTACTACTTTTGATGCTCTGCTGAAGATTGCACTAAAGAAGGAATCTACCCTTCAACTACGCGGCATTTTGAATGTCCACAAGATTCAGCAAGGACAGCAAAAGAAGCAGTACAGAAGTGACGCGAAGTGCTTCCTCTGCGGTAGAGGAGATCACGATTTCCGGAAGTGTCAATATAAAAGTTTTGTGTGCAAACTTTGTGACAAGAAAGTTATTAGTACGAGACACTGAAGAAGTCTGAACATTGTAGACGAAATACGCGTATCTGTCAAGATAAGCAAAGGTAGTTGGAATTAAATGGAAAATACTAATTTTTCTTCTGATTTCTAGTTTAAGAAAGGACACCTAGCAAAGGTTTGTCCAACGAATAATTCGGAGCAAACTAAGGAGAAGAAAAGTAAATTTTGGTGCAGAAAAGCGAGGCCCGAGAGTGAACCACTTTAAGATCAACAAGTTGGAAGTGCCCTCACCAGTGATGATGCGTATTCAAGTAAATGGATGTCCGGTTCGCTTCGGAGTGGATACAGAAGTCCGGTGAATGCTATTTTGAAAGACCTGTACGATACGCTCTTTTCTGCTCTTCCATTGAATTGGATTTTGGATTCCAAGGCCTAGTTTATTTAGAAATGAGAAGAAAAATTAGTATTTTCCATTTAATTCCAAATACTTTTGCTTATATTGACAGATACGCGTATTTCGTTTAAAATGTGCAGACTTCTTCAGTGTCTCGTACTAATAACTCGACAGTCACATTGTTGTTCCTGTCTAGTTAAAGAAGTTCTTGTTGGATGAACTCCATGCTGTGCATCTAGGAATTGTGAAGATGAAGAGCTTTGTCAGGTCGTACTTTTGGTGGCCTTCCCTGTTCTTTGTCGAGGACATTGCTAAGAAATGCGAGCTGTGCAACGACCCGAACGAAGCGATCCGATTTCGTGTACACGTGGATCATTTCACGTTTTAAGGTACAGATTTTCTGGTGCTGCTGGATAGTTTCAGTAGTAACCTCGCGGGAAACGATCGAGAAGATTTGCGAGTTTGTTAGCAGATTCGGTTCCATCGGAATCTGCGTTTGTTTCGGAGGAGTTGAAACTGAGTTGAAAGATTTTTGGAGGAGGAGTTGAAAGATTTTTGTACATCCAGAGGAATAAAGCAATTGCGGACGGCACCGTATAGCCCATGCTCCAAGGTGCTGCGGAGAATGCGGTGAAGACTGCGAAGAACGCTTTGAAGAAATTGCCATCGGATCCTGCATTCCATCGGAAGTCAGTGGCGCTGCAGCTAAAGGGCGATACGGTCAAAATTTGGTCAATATCAACTTGACGTATTTCTTTCAATTTTGCATTTAAAAAACCTGAACACCCCTCATTTTGAAGGTGTGTGTGTGTAGAATGTTGCTCCTATTTTGATTTTGGAATTCACTCTTCAGTTGTCAAAATGCCGTCCAAGCAAGAAGAGCAGCGTATCAAAATTTTGCTCGCGCATCGCGAAAATCCGAGCTACTCGCACGCAAAGTTGGCAAAATCGCTAAAAGTTGCCAAATCAACCGTTACAAATGTAATTAAAGTGTTTGGGGAACGTTTGTCGACAGCCAGGAAGTCTGGATCGGGGGGAAATCGAAAACCGGAAGCCGCTGAGACGACAAAGAGAGTTGCCGGTAGTTTCAAGCGAAACCCTAACCTATCTCTCCGAGATGCCGCAAATAAGCTGGGTGTATCGTCTACAACCGTGCATCGAGCCAAAAAACGAGCCGGACTATCGACTTACAAGAAGGTAGTGACTCCAAATCGCGATGATAAACAAAATACGACGGCCAAAGCGCGATCCCGGAGGCTGTACACGACGATGCTGACGAAGTTTGACTGCGTGGTAATGGACGACGAAACCTACGTCAAAGCCGACTACAAGCAGCTTCCGGGACAGGAGTTTTATACGGCAAAAGGAAGGGGAAAGGTAGCAGATATTTTCAAGCACACGAAACTGTCAAAGTTCGCAAAGAAATATCTGGTTTGGCAAGCCATCTGTACCTGTGGCTTGAAAAGCAGCATTTTCATAGCTTCCGGGACTGTCAACCAACAAATTTACGTGAAAGAGTGTTTGAATAATCGTCTGCTGCCTTTCCTGAAGAAACACGGTTGTTCCGTACTGTTTTGGCCGGATTTGGCATCTTGCCATTACGGTAAAAAGGCCATGGAGTGGTACGCCGCCAACAACGTGCAGGTGGTTCCCAAGGACAAGAACCCTCCCAACACGCCAGAGCTCCGCCCAATTGAGAAATACTGGGCTATTGTCAAGCGGAACCTAAAGAAGACCAAAAAAACTGCTAAGGACGAGCAGCAGTTCAAGGCAAACTGGCTTTCTGCGGCGAAGAAGGTGGACAAGGTGGCTGTACAAAATCTGATGGCAGGGGTCAAGCGTAAGGCCGGCAATTCGGATTTGGAAAAGCGGAAGCCTAACTGAATATTTTTCCTGAATTTTATACTAATTGAACTTGAAAAAGAAATTTAATTTGATTTTTTAAATAAACGATTTCACCGATTTACACGCGTTTTCCCTTGACCAAATTTTGACCGTATCACCCTTTAAGCTCCTATTTGGAGATGTATCGAGCCACCAGACACGCGACAACCGGTGAAAGCCCTTTCAAATTGATGTTTGGCAGAGAAATGCGTATCCGGGTCGATAAGCTGAAGGCAGATCCTGAGAGACGACAACGCGAAACAATTGAAGATCACAATATCAAGAAAAAGAACACAGCTTTCAAGGTAGGAGAAACAATTTATGCCAGAGATTACCGCAATCCAAAGAAGCAGTCGTGGATACGAGCCAAGATCGTCAAGAAAATTGGTGCAGTACTGTATGAATGCGTATCAGAGGGTTTAGGAGTTATCAAGCGCAGGAGTCATCAGCTGCTCAAGTTTCCGTTCGACGACTACGAGGACGATATCAAGTGTACCACAAATGGCGATGTTCAGCTAAATGATGAAGCTGGAAGTGAAACGGTTTATGGCTCAATGGATTAATCGCATCAAGAGGAACCGACAATACAACACCGACCGGCCGGGTCGTATGTAATCAAATACTATTAATTGTATTGTTTCACAGTTGTTGAAAATCCTAGCATATGGATTGAATTGTAGATCTATTGTAATGACAATATGCATTTTTCATTTATCCAATTCAGGAACAATAAAATTCATGGTCGGAAATAGATTTTAGTGTTATTTAATATTATTATATTGTAATTGTATGGTTATTTTTATCCGGGTGATGGGATTTATTCAGATTGGAACGTGATTGTAAAGACCATCTCCTATCCATCAAATGTAAAGGAGAAGCTTTTCGCGAAATTGCAGGAAGCTAACCGGAAGGATGTGGAGCGAGCGTTCGGGATAATAGTGAAATGCTTCCACATTTTGGCCTAAAAGATGTTATGTAGGCGTGCATCATACTGCATAACATGCGAGTCGAATATTACACTGAGTAGAGGTGGAAGCAGAATGTACCGCTGAGGATCAATCGGTATTGAGAAGTGTGAACGTAGATGATCTGTTCGAAGAGTATTGTAGCAAACAAGCAAAAATTAAAAATTAGCAGGATTCAGCTGCCCGGCGCAATGATCTCATTGATCATGTGTGGGAGCATTTTGGAAGCAAATGTTAAAACGGCCCTTTTTAGGACCACTCCAGCCAAATACCACTACAGGAAATAATAAAGAGAAATAGAGCAATGCAGATGAAAGAAGTGTCATACACAGCAAAAAAGAATGAATATTACGAGGGTTATTCCGAGAGTCGCAGTGACGTTTGTCACTTGGTGAAGTGAGAAAAGTCACCTGCAGTGACGTGACTCTCTGGGTAAATCAAATGGAGTGATGTAAAACGATCAAATGTTAAAAATATATCAATGTAATCCATTGCTTTGTTGAATTTTGAATACAAATATATGCACATATCTGAGGCATTGATAAACTTTAAAAAATACGTGTATTTTCATCGGATCATACATTAGTACACGGTGCAAGGATAATACATTTCACTGAACACGTTTTCCAATGCATATTCATATGAATTTACATGATCGTGTAAATATAAACCTTCTTAACCTTTTTCGAAACACCTTCCGTGCTGCTTTTCTCGTTTAGCTGTCATTCAGCGTTCAAGAACGGAGGACAAAAGAGCACATTTTGAAAACATCTAAAGCAGTTTACTCTTGATTACTTGTGGAATATTAAAAAGTAAATACTACTTGTTGAGTAGTAAATAGTGAATATATGAAGTATCAAGTTCCAAATCGCGTGAATCAGATTTTATTGCTGCACACTTAGAAATTATGAAATTTACACGAGACGTAATTCATGCTTGTATAAAATCGGGGAACGTAAAGAATGATTTCGTGTAAAATTATGTCTCCTGAAACCAACACATACGCAATTCGACAAAGGGGTGATTCAAAAATGACGTCCACTCTTTAGGGTGGGGAGGGGGTATCAAATTTGTGACAATATGTGACAGGGGGGAGGGGTTATCAAAATGTGACATCCAACAATTTTGCATTTGAAATTTGTCAGCGTTAATACGAAAACAAAGGCGTCTAAAAGTTTTGGGTGTACGGTAAATGAAAATACACATTTTACTTAGTTGTGTGAGTGCATAAAATTTATTTACTGTTCTTATCGTCAATGAGCACGAACCGCATGAGCTGTGCTTCATTCTGAAACTTCGTCGATGTTTGATTTTGTTGAAAATCCTATTGTGTTGTATTTTGTCGTGCATACCCGCTGTGTAATTAACAAGCCAACCGTGGTGTGTGAATACTGGCAAGATATAAAAACTAATCCTATTGTGAAGAACTTTTCAAATCGAAAATTAGCACCTTGAAAACGGAAGCTTCGAAACCGAAAGATATACTAAAGGTTTTTAAGCCAGCAGACCTTCTGTTGCTAATGTAACTGTATATTCTTCAATATTTGTGCTGAACTGTAGATATCAACTTTAAGTTAACATTATTTTAAATAAATTCAACTTTTACTTACAATTTTAATGTGTCTTAATTGATAATAGAATTTAAGCTATCCGATCTAAATTTTAAAGTATTCATAGTGTTACTTTGTGGTCGCTTTTATTCGCTAGAGGTATTGTGTAGACAGACAATCGAAACAACTGTCAAAGTAATGTGGTAGCGTTAGTGCTCAAGGCGGTTGATTTCAAATCGACCCAGTTGGCTTTGGGATGGTACTGAACGACCTGGCCTCTGTCGCTGACAATGACCCATTTGCTTCTACACAGTGGTACTTCCCACCATTTTGACCACTTTTGGTCAATCTTTTTAAAAAATTTGGATGTCGTCCGCTGGTTTTATGAATTTTCGAAGCTTTGCTTTGGTTAAAGCCCAAAAAGTCTCGATTGGCCGTGACTCCGTGCAGTTCGGCGGATTCATGTCTTTCGGCACGAAACATACATTTTGACTTTTGTACCATTCTACTTGACTTTCGTGCTGCCTGATCATCAGCAATAATCGCTTCTGGAGACATTCCTCAACGAATTTCTGGGTGTTCATCGTCTCCGTTGTGATGTACGGACTAGATGTTTTACCACACTCGCATATTGCCTGCTAAACCATAACCTTCTTTCCGAATTTTTCGGTCTTTGTCTTCGCTTACAGTACAGAATTGTGGTCCGGGAAGCGTTTTGTAATCTAGTTTCACATCGTCCATTATTATACAACCAGGAATTCTACACAATAACGAATCGTAGAGTTTGCTTGCCCGTAGTTTCACGGACGTGGCCTGTTTTGGGTTTCTTTTGGGTTTTCTGCTTTCTGTATGTTTTTAGCCCAAGTCTTTCTTTGGCACGCATGACGTTACTCGACGAGGTCCCTAGTTTTTTCGCAACATCCGAGCGGAAGTCGCTGGTTTTCGCTTGTAGCCATCCCAGATCTTTTTATCGATATCCGGACTAACAGGACCGGATTTCCGACCACTCTTTGGCGCATCTTCAAACGTACACTTTCTCTATATTTTCGATCCGCAGATCGTACAGCTCCGACGCTTATACTCTCTTCCTTGGCCAATTTTCTTAAGGAGAGTCCGCTCACAGTTCACCATTTGTGCACGATACTTTTTCGGTGTTCCGGAGTAAGACCGCGCATTTTGATAGGTAACACAAAACTGAGCACTTTTTTATGCTTTGTCATTCAGAAATGAGCAAACAAAAGGACGCAGCCAAAACATGTTGAAATATTTCATTATATTCAAAATGACCGTTTAAATAAGGTGTGCTTATACCACAGCCTATTCAAGCTTGAATCTCGACTTGTGTAAATTTCCGCAACCGTCAATTTGAAAGGAATCGCTAAATCTAGAGAAAATCTTCAAAAGGTCGAAAGTAACATTTGTAAACAATGACTTAAAACTTAAATTTCCTGGAAATACCAGGTTCCTAACATCTACATCCACTACCAACTGGAGGGTAATAACTCCTTGTATCTATTTTTGGTGCTATTTTGTTGGTGGGATCAAGCACCAAATGTTACTTTCGACCTTTTGACTATTTTGTCTAGAAATGTCAATAAGCATTTAGCAAAAAGCAAATCTGTCAGTTTTGTAGACGATTTGTGGCATATAATTGCACGTCAAAACATCGTGTCAATATCGGGTGGCATGTGGCGAAAGACCGAGTGATATTTTGACATGCTAGCAGATGCCGCAACTTCACCACATTATTAGGCACCTCGACCAAGTGAACTACGTAGCGTTAGTGAAGCAACAGTTGCTTACGCTAGCGCTTGCTAGCGATTTGAAAATTTACACAAAGTTATTGATTAATTTTGCTCTTGCTTAAACGTCTGTCTGTGCTTATACTTTCTGGAATAATCGTTAGTTGCTGAAGACGTTGGTTGATCTTGGTCAGCATGGAGCGTCAGCTGTGCAGAGAGGTGAGGCTATGAATTTGAGTAACATGTACATTTTTTATAGAAAAAAACAGCATTGTTAAGAAATAAATACGTACGCGAACAATCTTTTCAGTTAGCATATTCTATTTTGAAAGCAACAAAAATACTATAAATCTTGAAATCTTGATTTTATAGAATATGGGACAGTGCTTAAGGATTGCGGTCAGGAAGAACCTGCTACTTTAAAAAAGTTTATAATTAAGGAATCGAAAAGTGCTTGAAATTTTCTTGGCAATAAAAAATATGATCTAGACTAAGTGTTGCACACAATTTTAACGTTGAGAGAAACTGTCGGGAACTTTGAATAAAACACCATCCTTTGCGAAAAAAAATCAATCAATTTATTATCAACAAGAAATTATGATTTCAGTCCTGTATGGAAATTTCAAAATAGGGTAAAATTATGAAATTCGATAACTGATTGTCTAAGGAAAATATTCTTGTGGTGGAAAGTGCTTTAAATTATCTCAGCAAACTGAAAAATTATGAAATTGCAAATTTTTTACACAAAAATTTCTAGGCTCAGGAAAATCGAAAAATAACATCGTCTATACCAAAATTGCCCACAAAATTGGAATATTGATTTTTTGAAACCCATGTCAAGGTGCGATCATTTTTGATCTCCCAGTATGAAATATCAGTGGAATTTCCTAGACTGTTCAATGTAACTCACGAAAATCCTCGATATATTTCAAAAACAAAAAACTCATCGCTTTCAAATTGTATTGTTCTAAATATCAAATTTTGCAATCAAAAACAATTATTTCTGTTGGAATAATCATGATTTCATTTCTTTTCACTTTCTGATCATATTCTTTTTCGGACTTTTGAGTAATTTCAAGATTTTTCAGTACTTTTTTCTACGAGGCATGATGTTTTGCGCGTCTTCTCTACAAGAAAAATTATGTATGTTTCCATATAATTTTCCATATCTCGAGATCAACATCCAATATCGATATATCAAAATTTGCAATCGCATAAAAGTTGGTTTGATGTTTTTCGCCATACAAACGGTGTTTTTCTGATTGTTCCGAACAATTTTCCTTAACCGTGAAATAATGTTGTGTAAAATATCTTTCCTGAATATTGATTAGAAAATTTCAAGCACTTTTTTAAAACTCAATTGATGTTTTACAAAGTTTGCACTGCAAACTTTAATTATTCACCAGAGCGGAACTGAGATCAGTTAATGGTGTTTAAGCCAGATTTTGCCCGATTATGCGGTAACTTTTGCTCAAAAATCTGTTACTTATGCACAAAAGTGAGGAAAACACCGGTTTCCACATTAGACCCGGGGTTATCTCATACATAGATGTGTAAGTGCATGAGTGTGGTTCATGAGTTATGAATTTTTAAAGTAAGTATTATTGGAAAATCTAAAAATGATATAAACTCAACTAAAACTCCCCATTTCTTAAATTTTATCCATTGTAATCTAGTTAGTTTGATGGTTGTAAAGATGTTAATGTAGCCACTCATACCGATGTGGTCTAGAGAAAAATCTACGAATCACCATATTTTAATAAAGCTTTGTTTTTGAATCTTAAAAAACTATCGCAACTTTAATATTTATCAAGAGTAATAAAAATATACAATGAAATTATTAATTGAATAGGCATTTCTGAATCATAATCAGTCAAGTTTTTCTTCTACTTTTTAACTAAGATTATTTTAAATTCAAAACTAAAATGTTTCTTAAGTGAGTGCAGTTTAAAAAAAATATTTAAAAACTACGTTTTATACAGAAGAAAAAATGTCGAACAAATATCTTCACTTATCTCTGCCAGTTATTTCCATCAAAACACACTTCCCTTTATCCGTGGACAGAAGAACTTTACACATGTAAATGATTCAATTTGAACTAAAATACACGTTATTATTGAAATCGATAAAACCAATATGCATATATTCTTTTTCAGAAGTGTGACGTCCAATGGGGGGTAATCATATTTGGTGACAAAGTGTGACAGAGGGGGGAGGGGGTTGAAAACCTGAGATTTGATGGACGTCATTTTTGAATCACCCCAAAAGATGTGTTTGATTGTATTTATTTTCTCATCTCTTTCAACTTATTCTTATATGCTAAAGGACGCTTGCATGTGTCGCTCTCAGGGGACAGAAATTTACATGACATTTTGGTAGTGTGTATTTATAATATTGGTAAATAGAATAGACTTACTTTGATTCTGTTCATCCTTCAGATACTCCTCATTGAAGGAATTGTTAGACATCTTACCGTATTGATGTTTCAGATTATATTTTTGTTTACCAAAAATGCTTTTTTCTACCTAAAAAAGGTTTGTTTTTTGACAGAGTACAACTTTATTCATACGCATTTAAGCAAATGCACAAACAGTTTACTTTGCTCAAACTGGTTTAGTTGTGAGTAATTCTCGTGTTTATTCATATGGCCTAATATCATCTGTCTCAATGCTTTCTGGTTCGTATGTAAAACGAATTGGCAATTCATTTGCAAAGTTTGAGCGTATTTTATCCAATAACTGCTGCTTTTGCAGAATGAGCAGCTCGATTGACACAGAATCTAATCCCTCTAATGACTGTGAAGCAATTCGGATGAGAATGGATTTGTGTAGTGCGTCAGTGTTATCCCTAGGCAATCTGACCTTTTCTTCGACAGCCGCAGTAATCCTTTCCAAAATCTCTATTCGTCTTGTTTCCAGTTGGCTGTTAATAACCGCAGCTTTGGCTGGATTATGTTCAATTGATCGTGTGCTAGACGGTGACTCCGGATCTTGAGATGGTGTTGAACCTGGAGAAGAAAGAGAAATTTTAGCTTTAATGATTGCGTACAATGCAAAAAAATCCGTACTTATGAGCGCATTTTTAATGAGCACAATGCGCAATATAATATTGCGGCGTTCATAATTAATCTCCAAAGATAGCCATCGGTTGCCGTCTTTTTTCCTGCAGTGTGGATAAAGTATCGCTCAGGGAGGGGTTCCTTTTCGTTAGAACATGAACAGATACAAAAAAGGTACAACTCATATTTTCAACTTACCTTTCTGACTGCTGCCGCTAGTGGTGCTGGTTGAAAACTCTAGATTAGTTGTCAAAATGTCCCAGCACTAAACAAATTTGAAGTCCTCGTTTTGCTCATGTTTATGCACGGTCAGCGCTTTGTCCAACTTGTCCACTGGGGTTGTACCACTTTGATTCAGCAGACATACTCCGTGGTAACAGCCAGCCAATTTGGCAACTGCCCAGCTTATTATGCCCCATCGTTGACATAATCCATCGGTTTGACGCGATTGAAATCCGCCATGCTCCTTTACAGAATCCCAGAAAATAAATTGACCCTTTTATAGGGTCTTCCGAAACAGCTGCAGAAAAGTTTTTTCCCCGTTTTGTGATAGACATCTGCAATCAACTCGATCAAAATGAACGATAAACAATGAATAACACTTTTCTTTTCATAATCTGAAACATTTCAAGCCAAACATTGCATAAGGTCCTAAGTAACAATATAAACAAAATCGAGTTGAATATCGATTCGGACAGAAATCCATTACTTTTCTATGAACCATTTTGAAATTATGCACTAAGATTTAAAAAAAAAAATAGAAAATTCGAGCGATTACAAAACGTCCAATGTACCTGCCGTCTGATATCACACAGCTCTGTACATACGACTTTTTTCATCGCTTGTCCAATGTACAATTTTTGTCTAAAATTATGACAGATGTACATAGGACCTACATGTTTTCTTCTCAAAACGCGTGTTCTGATTGTTCGAAGAATGAAAACAAGCAAAAAGTTCTTTGTTTGGATGGATAATATTCAACTACTTCAAGCAACATTTGTCTCAAATCGAAAAATTACGATCGAATTTTTTTTTTTTAATATTCTTTTTTTAAATCATAATTGCAACTCAATTGTGTAATCTTTTATTTTTGTATGATTTTCAACGTAAAACGTCGTCAGGATTATGACGAAAAGGTTGCCTTTGGTGTTTAGGGTGATTCTAGGCGTGTAATTGATACATTTGTTACTTAGGACCTATTGCGTTTGCATTTGTAGATCGGACCTGTTACATTGGTCGTTTGCCAAGTTAAAATGTTCATTGGACTATTGTGATTGCGGTATGCTCTCGTAAAATAATGTTCACCGTAGTTCTGTATTAGCTTTATTTTTGAACTCTTGAACCCCCTAATTCTTGCATTTAGCAAACAGTAGCCCATCATATTTGAGAACCCCAACATCGGCTACATATTTATTCAATCGAAAATCTCCCAAATCGGCACAAACCTCAACCAATAAAGGACCAATGCATCTTATTTTCTAATGTAACCTTTGTTGCGTTGTAGCAGGCACAATAATAACAAAATTAGATGAGTTGGTCCGTTATTGCACGGTGTTGCACGGTAAGCTTGTTTCATAATTTTTAACAAAATTTTCACACATTCTTTATGCCTGTTTTTAGACATATTTGCGGGGTGAATTACAAATAACCATCGCTATGCACCCATTCCTAGAAGAACCCCCTAGATACTAAAATAAGTAAATTAAGTATAAAAAGAATGATTTGCGTGATATGTAAACCATGTGTTTTAATGTTATATATGTGGGTCTAAAACAACCATAAGTTCATACAGTTTGTACACGAACCCTTGTCATCTGCGCTTAAGAACAAGTATTTTAAGTAATAAGTGCACCTGATACAATAATCCGATTGAATAAATATATAGCCAGTTGTTGGGGTTCTCAAATATAATAGACTACTTTTTATTGGAATTTTTGCTAATTGCCAAGATGAGGCGGTACAAGAGTACGAAAATAGAGCTAGCAGGAAGCTAATGTGAACGTTTTTTGATTAGTCCTTATCGCAATCAAAAAAGTCCTATGTACATTCTAACTTGACAGAAGACCAATCTCACAGGTCCAATCTACAAATGTAAATGCAATAGGTCCTAAGTAACAAATGTATCAATTACACAACTAGAATCATAGTTAACTTCAAAACCAACTTTTTCTTTGTGATCTTGACAACGGTTTACGTTGAAAACCATGCAAAAATTTATGATTACATGATTAATTTACAATTACGATTTAAAACAACAAATCGAAATTTTCAATCCTATTTTTGTCGATTTGACACAAATGTTACATAGGACCTAATGCAATGTTTGGCTTGATTTTTGTTAATTTAACTTAACTTATCATGATTTACAGGGTTTTTTTTTTCAAGATTTCACCTTGAATTTATAAAATTCACTTGCAAAACAAACTAAATATGCTGATTTGATTAAGTTAGGATCAGCCTTAGGCTGCGTTCACACAGTTAGGCCATAGACTAACTATAAGACCAGTAGGTCCCATACAAATACGATTTTTTTTCTTGGCTCAGTCAGTACTAGCAACAATCAATATGCAACTAACGATTTGAAATTGGTTCACTGTTGTAGAACCCCTTGGTCCAAAATACACCTTAAAGTCAGCACCTTGTTATACATATTTGCGCCTGTGTTTACATTTGCTGTGTTATTTTGACAGAATATTTGAGAGTGTGTTCGTGTGAGTTCATTATAAGGAGCGCATTATTGAGCTTGGGACCGAGCTTGGGACCGATGTGCTAGTACTGACTGAGCCAAGAAAAAAATCGTATTTGTATGGGACCTACTGGTCTTAGAGTTAGTCTATGGTACTAGCACATCGGTCCCAAGCTCGATCCCAAGCTCAATAATGCGCCCCTCATAATGAACTCACACGAACACACTCTCAAATATGCTGCCAAAATTACACAGCAAATCAAAACACAGGCGCAATTATGTACGGCAAGGTGCTGGCTTCCAGGTGTACTTCGGACCAAGGGGTTCTACAACAGTGATCCAATTTCAAATCGCTAGTTGCATATTGATTGTTGGTTAGGCCAACAATCAATATGCAACTAGCGATTTGAAATTGGTTCACTGTTGTAGATTCCCTTGGTCCGAATTACACCTTGAAGCCAGCACCTTGTTATACATATTTGCGCCTTTGTTTTGATTTGCTGTGTTATTTTGACAGAATATTTGAGAGTGTGTTCATGTGAGTTCATTATTAGGGGGGCATTATCAAGCTTGGGACCGAGCTTGGGACGATGTTCTAGTACTGACTGAGCCAAGAAAAAAATCGTTTTTGTATGGGACCTACTGGTCTTAGAGTTAGTCTATGGTTAGGCCAAGTACGCCTTGCTCAACCGTGTTGACAGCAATACTATTTTTTCAGCTTAAAGTCAGTAAAATATAAAAATATCTCACACAAATTCAAAGGAACAAATTTTGTAACATATTGACTTTTTTCATCAATGTTAAAGTGAAACCCTCAATATAAATTCTGTGTCTGATAATTTTTGCTCCCTTTGAAATAATACCGAGCAGGTTAAGAGTTTGCTGAAAGATGAGATTAAATTTCGCATGCCGATTGAATTTCAAAATATCGTTTCACTTCAAACTGCTTTATCTTCCACTCGATGACACACTTGTCCCATAAATATGATGCTTTTATATATTTTTTGGTATCGTACAACCAAAGCTCACCCATCAAGTAGGCGCCGTTCTCCAAACTGATTATGAGTTATCTATGTGCGCACGCGTTTCCAGCCAGCAGCGGCCGGTGAGTGTGAGTTTAGTGGGTATATTCATTCATTTCTCTGTTCCCCTATATTGACCATGTACGGAGATAAATCTTCATTAGCATCCAGCTGACCAAGTCGGCGTGGCACACAGTTTGTCATATTTAATCCGATGAAGTGAGTAAATCGCCACTCCCTCACCATTTGGCTACTCGTTTGCTCGGACGGTTGAAAATATATGAAATCCATTAAAATTTGGTCAACGGCCATAAAGTACGATATACTATGAAATGTGGTCGGAGAAAAGTTTATTTATTTTTTCGGGTTTTTCTTTTACACTGTGACACACATGTAAATGATGTTTCTGTGTATTCAATCGATCTCTCATTGGTAGTGCTATAATAGGAAAGTACCTGCTTTGAATAATTCAACTCGAAGATTGACAGCTCTACTTTAGATCTAGTAAGTCTGTTCAGAATGCTTGGGCGCTTCATGTTCATTGTTAGTTTACTTAGGATATAAAAGTATTAACTAGTATGTTAATTAGTTTTTGTAGATTTATGTAAACAAACCATTAGACAGCTTGTAGCCGAAAAGCATGAGTTCGAGTTGGAGAGCTTAACATTTGTTTAGACACTGTGTGAGAACATCCCGAATTCGATAACAGCTCAAATAGAAGATGGCCTGAGAGGCGATATGATCATGAAGTTGCTATGGGAATAATGAAATATAGTTTCGTACAGCATGCAAATTATTTCACCTTACATTAAACTATGACAAATGTAAACAATGCGTCAAAACACGAACCCCTAAAATGTTATGGGATTGTATTGTGTGTTTTGATTCTCTGTCGAGACTTAATAGCAAAAATATTTCTGCCAGCATTCAATAAAATAGTGTCCGACATTTTTCATTCAATTAAATTGAGTTCTGAAAATCAACAACCACAATCTTCACCATAATTAACGCCTGTATAATAATTGCAACCGATACTCCCACGCTGTCTGGGACAGTCGGTCGAGCTTCGAGCTACCACGAAGTAAAAGGAGAACACTCAAGATGGATTAAAAAAGAAACAGTCAGCTTCAATTCGCTTTCCTTTCAATACCAAGATAAGTCAGGCAGCAGCACAGAAAACAATTAACAAACTTGCTGCTGTGAAATCGAACTATCCGCCGCCATCGCTGCACTTAGGACAGTTGGTAGGGTAGTTTTGCAGTTGTTGCACATCTTAGATCGTATCTTTGTTCTTGTCCAGCTTTTTTCATCAGTTTCGATTTGCTGTTGCTTGGTTCTGTATGCTGGAGCTTGGTCTACGAAACGATCCGGTGAATCTCGGTCAAATAAAACATTAGCAGCCCAACAAACATAGCTTATTCGATCAAAAAATAGCTTTTTTCAGCGTTTAATCAGCTCATATTGTTTGTTGGGAGCTTTCAGCCCGAATGCTTCCCAAACGTAACTATTGCCTGTGGTCGAATAGCAAACGACGACGAATATTTTGTTGAAACATTTTTGAGTTCAGTTATCTGTATAAAGCCTGATTTAAAGTAAATTAGGACGCATTGAAGTGATCATAACTCAAGAGCTTAACAACATACACATCAAACAAAAGGGTATTTATTCAGCTTTTAAACGATATACAACAGGTTATTACATTTCACCGTTTCGAAAAAACTGTCACACTTTACTTGTGATCGATGCCATCATGATCTGCACAGTCGCTGGTTACACTGTACCGGTGAACTTAATCCACTTTAAAGGCATTTGTTGTGCATTTGTCTTTGTCTTTACCGCATCCTCGAAGTTTTCGCTTGACAATTGCTCAATATTTTTCGATCGGTCTGAACTCAGGGCGATTTGGAGGATTGATCTCCTTGGCGACGAAATGAACATTGTTCGCAGCATACCATTCTAGTACCTCCTTAGAGTAGTGGCAACAATCAATATGCAACTAGAGATTTGAAATTGGTTCACTGTTGTAGAACCCCTTGGTCAGAAGTACACCTTGAAGCCAGCACCTTGTTATACATATTTGCGCCTTTGTTTTGATTTGCTGTGTTATTTTGACAGAGTATTTGGGAGTGTGTTCGTGTGAGTTCAGCTGTGAGGTGCATTATTGAGCTTGGGACCGAGCTGGGACGATGTTCTAGTACTGACTGAGCCAAGAAAAAAATCGTATTTGTATGGGACCTACTGGTCTTAGAGTTAGTCTATGGTAGTGGCAGCTGGCTAGGTCCGGCCAAAACATAACGTTGGTCCTGTGTGTTGCCGAATGAAGGGTAAAATTCGCTTTTTCAGACACTCTTCAATGTAAACCGTCCTTGTTTGAGATGTGATGAAAACCTTGGTTTTAAAGCCACAACTGCAGATTCCCTTCTTCTTCCTCTTCTTTTATTTTTGAGAGGGTCTTTAACCCTTCGGGTCATTCGTCCCTGCAGATTCCCTTGCCAAATCATTAGTTTCCGAGCAAACTTATCACCAAAAACTACTTAATACCTATAAGGGACATCCCCACGACCAGTTGTCAGGTAAAATTTTCGTCCGAGGATTTGTTTATAATCCATTTTGACATATGTTTCGTCATCCGTTAAAATACAGCCATCAAATTTCGTCAAAACTCGTTCGTATAGTAATCGTGCTCGCTTTTTGGCCAATAAATTTTGTTTCAGGGAGCGATTCGGATGTTTACTGGAACAAAAAGACTAATATCCTTCTCTTTGAAAGGATGTTACGCACGGTGGAAAAGTTGGAATCGTATTTCTTTGCCAAATCACGTATGGAAAAACCTGGGTTGCCCTTTACGTACCTCAACACCTTTCTCCTCAGCTCTTTGCCCCTAGGGCCACTTTTATGATAGATGCGCTGTGCTCTATCCACATTCAGAGTGTTCTTGTAACGTTTGATTACAAGATACACGGTTGACTTTGTGAATTTTAACACTTTTGCTATTTTTGAGGCAGACCACGATTAATGCTCTAGATGTTTGTGCATGATTAATTGACCTTTCTCAAGTTCCATGATCCGTAATTTCGAGATACGTCGAGGAAAACTTTTCACCAATTTCTTCTTCAAAGAAACATCATCAAATGCCTATAAAACGTATTTTGTTCCAACCACCAGGGACACGATGTGTATTAAACCGTGAGTCCAGATTTACTTTGAGTTGAGTTTTAAGGTCCTTTCAAACTAATTTACTCGATGTGTCCTCCATTTTTATCAATGACATCCTCCAGATGACATCGACTGCCATGTGCTCGTTATGACAGATTTCTGGGTCTTAACACTAGGGCGAGAGATTTCGAAGGCCCGTGCTTCAATATACATCCAAATTGGTACATATATCCGACGGGACTGCTTGGAGGCTACAAATATTTTTCATGTTTTCCATCAGTTGGGTCCGATTTGCGTGTGACATATTGCACCATCCAGTTGTAGGACAACTGGATTCAAATAAGTTGACCTTTACCCAGGAAAGCACTTGGTTCTACAAAATTTCCTTCGTTATTGATAGTATTTAGAAATTTCCTTCGTTATTGATATGTATTTTGGTTAACCTTCACATCTTCAGGGACAAAAACCTGCGGAGTCCGGCCTTCACGGGTGACTCCTGCCCAAACCATCACCGATGCTGGTTTCTGTCGCCTGGTGGCCATCAGCACATCTGCATGGGTTCGGGATCTTTCAAGTAACCAAACTCTGTTGTTCTTATTCACGAGCTGCTGTACGGTGAAGAGTTTCTCGCCAGTAAACATGATATTTTCAAACCTTTTGTTGTTTCGAGGGGCAGATCGGAATTCGGATACCGGGTCTTGAGAAGCACAATTCAGTTTCTCTGTTTAGTGCAACTTTTAAACTGTAAGTTTAATTGGGATTAATATTAGTTAACATTTTTCAGGTTATGCTACTTATACTATCGGTATGCACTCTAGGGTTACCGATCTGCTCAGAACCTAAGGGGCTGTTCATAAACCACGTGGACAATTAAAGGGGGGGTGGAGGGGTTTCGAAAAAGTCTACGTTTGTCTACGATGGGGGAGAGGGGGATATACCAAAAGTCTACGTAGACACAGATGTTTGAAATTAAAATCATATAATGTTTATTTTCATCATATTAATGATACGAATAAACGTACAAATTTTGGATTATACTTGAAGCTTTCTAAATTTAATTTATTTATTCTATGAGTCTTGGTTATCTTAGTTCTCGATTGAGCTTAAAGCATGCTCCAGATGCACTGCACACAGTTTCGAGCCCTGAACTTTGTAAAAATTGAAACAATACATCAAATCAGTACAATATAGCAGCTAATTAAATAATGGAGCGTAACATCCTGTTCACACTACAATCAATATTACGTGATATATACTATCTTCATATTAGCATCTATAAATCTAAAGACAGTCTACGGACACCAAAATAATAGTAGCAAAACAAAAATTAACACATTATTCAAAAATACCGATTGTTTATTTCACAGCAATAGATTCATGTCCATATGAGAAAAAGTTGATTAAGATGTTAATCCTTCTTTCTGTTAAATTCTTGAACTTCCTGGGGTACACCCGCGATCAGGTTCCGTTCGGTATCCTCGGAAACGCCTGCCGTGACGATTCTCCATCTTCTCTTGAAATCATCGGTGCCATTTGCTTTCTTTTTAGTTTCGAAAAGTTTCTGCTTGACTAGAGTACTTCTTGGGCGAAGTTCTGGACAGTTTGGTGGATTGACTGTGTTTGGCACATATTTGACCTCTTGTACCTTTTTCCATTCCCGGACGGATTTCCCATAGTGACGAAAAAGACTGGAGAGTCGTGGTTTCTGATAAACAGTAGCAACTGCTTTTGCAGACATTCTTTCTCGTACACATCCTTTTTGATAGTGTCGGTAGAAACGAAACTTTTAGATTTTCAACCACAACTACATATGGCCTGCCAAATCAAATACTTATTCGAGAATTTTGACACCTTCTTTGTCCAAAAATACTTGGCAACGGCGTTCCTTTGCATTGCGGTAAAAAACGCCAGACCCTGAAGCTATTTATAGTCCTCGAGTACGTATGTTTTGTTGTCCATTTTGATGCAAGAAAATGTTTGCAAAAAATTGGTGCCAAACACCTTAGCACGATTTTTTGCAGTGAAATTTTGCATGTCATCACAGTTGGGCATCTTTTTCACTTTGTACGCCTCAGTCCTTGCCCCTGCTTCACTTTTTGTACGTATGATTTTGACTTCCCCGCCACATTTTGCACAGAAAGATTGGGATTATTCTCAATAATGGCTATCACCTTCTTGTCCATTTATCGGGACAAGTTTCCGATCTACAGTCAAGTGCTGGCCAAATGATTTGCAAACACATAACACGGTATTTTTGGGAATTTTAGTTCCTTGGCAGGATCGCGTACCGATAAATTCGTATTTCGCTGTCGTTCGTTAAAAATGCGTGTTCACTTGATTCGACGCCATTTTACTGAATGTAACTAGAATTTAAACATGTTGTACCATGAAATAAAGTGGAGAGTTTTAGCTGTCATATGAGCGAAACATTTTAGCGATCCGTGAAATAATTCAAAATCCACACAGAAATAAAAGTGTCCGAAATAAACATTGACAGGCTTTAGACAGTAATTTGAGCCTGTTGGTTGTGTTTCTCTATTCGTTTTTTACAACCTCGATAGATCGAATGCATGGTACTAACTCAATAGTAAGTTTATGATGTCAACCACCGAAGCAACAAATTTGTCATAATTGGTTGCAGAAACTTGATTGTGACTTAATTGAGTCACATTGCAGATACTTTGACTTATTTGCAACAAGTTTGCTACTAGGGCATTGAGTATTTTTATTTATACGTGAATGAGATGATATTTGATAGTTAACTTGCTTCCATTAGACAAACATTCAGTAGAGGGTTTTAGCGCATGTGAGACAAAGTAGAAAATACTATAAGAGGTCTGGGAAGATGTCAACTTGCTTTGGAAAACTTTCAAAGCAGATAAACTGAACTTGATATCTAAAGAAAAACAAAAATAGCCGCATATGCTTTTATTGTGGACTGCATTTTGCTACAAAAGTGAAAAGCATCCACAAGGCAGATATTTCGTCGAAGAAAATAAGGCCACTCAAGATTCTGTACACAGATAAAAAGAAACACTGAATTTTCTGCTTTATCTAATGCACATAAAGGGAATGCTAGATTTGGCTGAACATAATGGGATATTTTATGTAAATTTAAGCCAGATAACGCCTGAATCGAGCCTGTTGTATGAAAGATTGCAAACAATATCGTTGTTTACGCTCTTTTGGCTTGGAATTACATGAGGGTAAATTTTACACGCTTGTTAAAATTAATTATTTTTTTCTGTGTAGCAACGCCAGGAAGAAATTCTTTGTGAGGTCGACGAGAACGGATCTAAAGTTCTATGGATAGAATCACGTTTTGTCGAAATCATTGGACTTGACATCCAAGAAACAATTCCACCAGAACCATAGTAGCACACCACGATCATAATTAGTTGCAGCAACTTGATTATGACTAACAAAAGCACATTTATGTTTTCTCAACTTAATGACAACATGTGTGCTACTAGGGAACTTCCACTGATAAACTTAAATTATTGGTTCAAGCAGCTAAATTGTGGGCATCTTTAGCTTTTGCATAATTGATTGTTGTTATTTTTTATTTATGCAGTATTTTTATGAAACAAAATTAAAATTAATAACTGAATAACCTGATTGTTTGAGTTTTATTTCATAAACCGTTTCTCAAACCGTCACAGCCACATATTGTAGAACATTTTCCATAAATTAAAAAAAAATGAATTTGATATAGTCTACGTAGACTTTAGGGGGGGTGTTGGAAAAAGTCTACGAAAGTCTACGATGGGGGAGGGGGGGGGGGGGGGTTGAGAGTATCAAATTTCGGTCTACGTGGTTTATGAACAGTCCCTAATGTTAGTGGTGTAGCAAAGGAACTGCAACAAAGTTTTGGTTTTTACAATTATTTCGTAGTTTAGATATTTAACTTACTGTTTTGTGTAAATTTTAATTAGTAAACAAATTCACTGCTAGGGTAACCAATTCCACTTTGTTTAAATAAATGTGGAAAAAAATGTGGATGTGAACTAATCTTATTCAGTAAACTATCAATTGTGTCTTCTTGTTTTGCCTCAAAAGTCAGCTTGTTTTCCTTCTCATCGCTGACACCAGTCACCCATTTTTGACGTCCGTGATTGTTATGCAGCTGAGACGTGAACGAAGAATGTCAAACTGAGGCAGTGCGCCCAGCTGCAACACCTTTTTTCCGCGGCCCTTTTCCGCAGTGCGTTCGCTTTTTTACCCGTTCATATTTCTGCCTCACCGGTAGGTCTTGAACCTTCTGATTCTTGTAGGGCTTGGTTTGATGTATATGTTTCACGATCCGACAGAGACTTTGAGCCGAAACGTTGAGATTCTCCGCCACTACGTGACACTACGTCGAGGATTTCTCTTAAGGCACTTCTTAACCATGGCAGGTGTCACCACAGTATCTCGACGTCCACCACCATACCGTTATTTGGTACTTCCGGTATCCAGGTATCTTTTGATTGTACGGTGTTCAAAAGTTCTGTTTCTTTCTGTTCGCGATCCATTTTTTCGAATAACACTCGATCAAAAAAGTCACACATCCATACATGTCTTCACTATACACTATGTAATCAAAACGACGAAGGGTCGTCAAATTTCATTGTCATGTGCAACGTAATAACATAGACTAACTCTAAGACCAGTAGGTCCCATACAAAAACGATTTTTTTCTTGGCTCAGTCAGTACTAGAACATCGTCCCAAGCTCGGTCCCAAGCTCAATAATGCACCCCTTATAATGAACTCACATGAACACACTCTCAAATACTCTGTCAAAATAACACAGCAAATCAAAACAAAGGCGCAAATATGTATAACAAGGTGCTGGCTTCAAGGTGTAATTCGGACCAAGGGGTTCTACAACAGTGAACCAATTTCAAATCGCTAGTTACATATTGATTGTTGGTAATAATGACTGTTTAAGTTATGTACCAGTTCAAAAGTCGAACCCTGTGACATCAGCATTAATAAAAAAAAGTGGAATTGCCTTTCTCTCTCTCTCTCTTTCTCTTGATTTCTTAGAATCAACTTCAATTGGTTCTGCCTCATATTAACAGATTAACAATCAACCCTCACACAGTTCAGTCAGCGGGTGGATAGTCATGAAGGAAAAGATTATATTTTTTGGCTCAGGAAGTACTAGCACACCTGTCCCAAGGTCGGTCTCAAGTTTAATGATTCATTTCTAATAACGTAAATATTGTTACTAGAAATTAGAAGAAAAATTAGTATCATCCATTTAATTCCAACTACCTTTGCTTATCTTCGACAGATACGCGTATTTCGTCTACAAAGTGCAGACTTCTTCAGTGTCTCGTACTAATAACTCGACTAAATATTGTAAATATTGTGTCAAAATAACATAGCGAATCAACATAAAAACAAACATACTAGTACCGAAAGGTACCGAAAAGCGCAAGAATTATTGCAAGGTGTACCTCGGACTAAGGGGTTCTACACAAGTGAACCAATTTCAAATCGCTAGTTTCATATTCATTGTTGCTTCAGTTCTCTTCTTAAGTCTCCCATTACAATTAGGAAAATTCGTTTAAACACACATATGTTATCAATTTACTTTTATTACGAACGGTTCTTGTTCAACTTGTTCAAAGTTAGTTCATTACTATTATCATTGGAATAACAGTCCTTGCAAATATCAAGTCTGAGTAAGGTTCTTTCTTTTCTGGATCGAGAACAAAAATTATCTTTGTTAATGAGAAATTCATTTGAACTCACAGCGATTATATTTTGTAAATCAATATTTTTTACAAATAAAATAGCGTTTTAGCCGGAAAAGAAGTACCAGGCTTCTCTTACGGCAGCTTCTTGTTTGCGAACTGTTCCCAACTGTACTACACTTTTGTAAACAAACCGTACCAGGATACCCCATAAGTTTTCGAAGTCAGAGTTCAGAATCTCGCTTCTACGTTCTGAAAACCATTGCAAAGATTTCTTGGTGACCTGAATTGCCGCTGAAACTCGAAGCTTTCTGGTATCCTGTTTTCAGTAAAGAGAATCAATACGGTATCCTAGCAACTCTTTATAGCTTTTCTACAGGCTTTGCTTATTCATTCTGTTCAAAATGGTGCGAATAGAAATATTTCCGTGTCTCAAAAAAGCTGTCTAAGCAATAAGTGTTCGACCTCCGAAGTGTTGGCTAAGTGTTGGCCAACTTGGCTTAGCTTTACCTGAGGATCTTCCCTCCAATTGTACCAATAAATTCAGCGCCAACATTAGATTAGGGCGAATGTGCTTTTGTAAACAAACACTTTGTCAGCTAATTTATCGGAATTTGAATACAATTGCTTCGAATTGAATATATCAGCGGATAGAGATAAAGCTCCTCTTCCTTAAAGATTGCTTTATTCGTATTTGTGACCTTTTGTTAAAGAGAAAATGACTGCGTAGGCCATGAATTGTTCGAATAATTTTATAATGTCGTTTTCGGTT
The DNA here is from genome assembly GCA_034211315.2 of Aedes japonicus. Taxonomy (NCBI): domain Eukaryota; kingdom Metazoa; phylum Arthropoda; class Insecta; order Diptera; family Culicidae; genus Aedes; species Aedes japonicus. Next base: position 118,101 of record JASCZW010000411.1, on the reverse strand, counting down.
TTCGGTAGATGTTATTACTGTAAAACATAAACATAAATAAACAACAATATTTTCTATTGACAGTTAATGTTTGTGCGTATTCGTGAATCTAGGTTGAACCTTGAAAAAAGTTGACAGTGAACCGAAATCGATCATGATATCCGGCGATGAAGGAATAATTGGCTTTTCCATGTACAAAAAAATCCGCACTCCTTCACTGACGTTTTTGAAGGTTCTTATACAGCGTTTTTACGTAGTCTTTACCACGAGACCCATATTTTTCACCATACAATATTGCGGGGGCTTCAATATTGCTCAAGTTGGGATGGCAAATTCTTTTGAGCCCGTAAGTGTCACCTTAAATGACAAAAACATTGGTGGACAAAATCCACCAGAAATACTTCACGAGTTCCAATGGAGGTGAAGGAGCATTTTTCATCTCCTCCTGCTTGTGTGCTGCTGATGAGTTTATTGTGTTGGCTTGTAAAGTGACAAACTTCTCAATATCTTGTCGGCCCGGCTGTTGCTTTTCGGCCCATTTTGGTCCATCATCATCGAAATCGATTTGCCTCGACATATGATAAATTCCATGTGTTGTTTTTTATTGCCTTCAATGTCCGAAATTTAGCCGCAAGTCAGCAAAACTAGTAAACAAACAACGATTTACGATTTCGAAGACGGAATAAAAATTAAAAACGTTAAATGAAAACAAAAACTATTGTGCATTGATCATGTTGTGTTGTCTTTGTTAGAGTTGCCATATTTTTCAAAGAGTTGGTAATATTTTGTGCTTTGTTGTGAATTTTAGTTTGCGCAAGATGAATGTATACAATGTCAATGCTATTCTTTATAAAAAATAATAATTAGACTAGTATAAGACATTCCTCGAAATTTTGTGAATCGCGCATACCAAAGCAAAGACTACAAACTATAGACATATTATGAACTTGGCTGGAGATACATAGCCTGACCAGCGACACGTCGCTTCCGATTTTTGTCTACAGGCACAATACCAATCTTGATCTCGGATGAATGATTAAGCCACATTATTATCCAAACCACTTTTACTCCTCTTAAAACGCTTTTACTTCTCTCAATATTGAATAAACTCCACCATGTCCAAAACGTAAACAAATGCGCCAGTATCAGCAAACTATAGCAAAAAATTGAAGATCCCTGTTTCTATTCAATTATTTCACCAAGTCCTTGAATACCGCATGGTGTGCATATTATGATACATGGGTGTATGTGTTTGACTATAGCGTTTACGTCACAGTATTTAATTATTTCCAATCCATTGATTAATTATTTTAAACAGAAATGACGATGCCTTTAAACGAATTCCCTGCAGTATATTTCTTATCCCTTCTTATCCGTTGTATTCCATCCATCCGATAAATCATCGATCGCCAATGTGCAACAATTTGCAACTTACCCTAGTTGTTGCTGGCTCAGATACCATGAAAGCCAACTGTTAACGGCTTTATTTTCGTCCCAGCGTTAGAGTTGGTGGGAATTAGCATTGATAGTAATTGAAATAAATTGCAACTAGCACCTGGTAGGCAGGCTTCACTGTTCTGGTGGGTTACACAGGCGATCGAAACTGGAACTTGCATTTGCATTCCGAAAGACGTCTAATAGTAACGATTAGCACAACGACCGTCGGTATTTTGTGGCGTAGATTCAGTTCTGCTCTATGGCATGATCTGCGACCAAGAATGACATAATCCAAAGCGGCTCGTGAAGCAGGTGACCGTTAATTTGCCACAATTTCGCATGCTGATGAACGGGTTTTCGATACTTGCGGTAAGTGGATGGGCAGAAATTATGTTATTAATTATATTAGATAACGTTCATTACCACTCTTTATAGAGACTATTAAATTATTTAAATGTATTCAATAAACAACACAGCTCAGGCAGTATGAAGTTATATTGATAGTTATATATATTTTGGATCCAGTTCACCAAGAACTGGTTGCCCGTAATTATCAAGATGTAGAATTTAATAAATGGTACGTTTACGTCACCTTTGTATCAATATCTTCACACTGTACCAATCTGGAAACCGGTCTCGGTTTCGCCTTGCAATTTTTTGACTGATTCATATCGGTCATATCCACCCTCGCACTTACCCGAAAGGCTGCACGAATATTATTAATCGAAATGAATTGGGGATAAAAATAAATATAAAAATTAAGCATAATAAAAATAAAATATCCTACCTTACCATTTTCTCACAATGCCGACGACGACGTTGATGTCCCTTGTGCTTCTTTGTGCTTGTACGGATCAGTGTAAAAGTCAGCCCATCCCGCTGGCCACTATCGCCCGTTGCTTCATCGAATCTTCGGTTTCGGGCGATTGGAGGTAACGCTTCGCAAGGGGACAGATTAACTGCCATTTATGGAATTGGCAGCCATATATATGAAAAAAAAAATGTTGGGAAGTCTTCCTACACAAAAAAGCGAAGCACTTTACAACTCGCTTGTTTATGGAATGAATGGCATCAATGAATATCGAGATGACTCTCTGTACTGACTTGGGTACCTCAAGGTGTATGCGAGTAGCGACAGTATGGGAAAATATTTGTGCCTTTTGCAAAGATCTAAAACAGAGAAGGTGGAAGAGCCGGTGGTGTAATCCTGTACAGTTCAATGAGAAGTGACTCTTGATTTTTCTTCCAAAGTATGTGGGAGACGTAATGAATTTCTAATTGTTTTAGAGTGAATAATAATTGGGTTTACGTCAGCCTCCGGCTCATAGGTAGAGTTTCTGATCCGGTTCTTGGCCTAAACAAGACACATCAACTGACCTTCTATCATAAAGAGACTTCAGACAATGTGAAATCGGCAATATATGACTTTAGGCATTCCAAGACGTACATTCAAATTAAATGAAGAGTAATGAACTGTTGATATTTTCTTAAAAGTACAGAACCTCTTTACGAAATCCGATTTACAATTTTTTTATTCGGAATTCATTGGCAAAAGCACATTGATATGGCTCGTAAACGCTCTTTGTTCCATGCATGGAACGGAGAAATGGAATTTGGTGTGCTGCCACTTTCTCGATGTTGGTTAGCATCCTGCGGTAACATCCCGGGTGGAAGAGAATTGCATATGAATGACAAATTTTACCATTTATATAAAATAACTGAATGGCAAAATTTGACATTAGTTTGTTTGCGATAAGAGTTAAAACAACAAAAATAATAACTGAAATAGTTTGAGGGAATTTCTGAGAAATAACAAATTTTGCCATTATAAGAACAAACTAAGAACAAAATATTTTCAAAAGAAGAATTGCATTATGAGTTCTTTTATTAGTGAGGTGTTGATAAAATAATAATAACACAATGAGTTGCGATACTAATAACACAATGAGACAATTTAAATTTAATTATTAACGCTAAATAGCAAACTAATGGTAACTCTAGTTCTTGAATAGAAATAACTGGTGAATCGTAAATTTTCTTCCTCATTTTTATCAGTTTTAGTCTAATAACTATTTAAAGTCAAATACAATCATTTTATGTTAACAGTTACTTAAAACCTCACATTCGTGAATAAAAACAATATTAAAATCACAATCGTTCCTCGGCGGTCATTAATTAATAAAAATGTTCACTGCTGCTTCGGTATTGCACCACGGATTTCCGGATTGTTAGCCATTATATTGGCAATAACGTTTGCATTAAAAAAATGGGTTTACTTTCACCCGCACTGGCGAAACTACCCATGCAGCATCAATCGTAGTAACCCATGAGTCAGCAGACAACATTTGACAGGTCTATTAGTCGAACTCTAACCGTGATGGCAAAAACAGTGAAGCAACTCCGTTCAGAAGTGAGTGTTCTGGCCGGATCTGGCGTCGGGCCACTACTCGAAGCGATCGTTGGAGGAGATGGAGCGGCTGAATATCGATGTGGTATCCAAGTCGGTGAATTCCCCCAACGGCTCCCAGCTGTGTACCATTGAGAATTTCTGGGCCAACCTGAACCGTTATATCTACTCCAACAATTTTGTCGCGAAAACTGAGGAGAAAATGCTAAATAAAGCGAAGAAAGAACTCAAAAACATGCCTACACGCATGTTTTCGTCCGCCATGGCGAATGCTCCGAAATGCCGGAGGGCGCAGAATGTTTTTTGCAAATAAGTTTAAATAATTACATAGCATGGAAAATTTATCAAAAGCAATTATCTGTCTTAGCTTTTTTTATCACCATCCGAAAAAGTTCATTTTTTATGCAAACGTTATGTTGACCATTACATTGGCAATATGTTTAATATGCCTTGGCTTCAGGTTTAAGTAAATCAAGGTTCATTTATAAGGCTAGGGTAGGTTCTTTCTTTTGTAGGTTAGATTTGTCTACATTATTAAACATTTTCTAAGACACTAGTTTTTTAAAACACTCGTTTTCACTAGAAGTATTTGTATATAAATTAAAATTAACATAAATAATAAAACTCCTTAAATAATCACCTAGCCTACTTTATTAGTATGTGTATATTTTTGCATGGAGTTTAATATACAGGGTGTGGCAGAAAATAACGCGAAAATTTGTTCTATTTCTTTCAAATCCCAGTGAAATGAACCGGTCCGTGGGGCTGTTGGCCACAGCATCGATGCTGAAAAGCTTTTCGTCGGAGAACAGGATTATTATTTTTTCCATCTTCAACAAGGAAAGCAATCTCTTGGAACGAGCCACTCGTAGTTCATTGACCCGGTCCGTAATCAAGTGGCGTTTCACTCTGGCTCTGGAAGATGCATGCAAGTCTTCTTTGATGATTCTCCGCATGGATTTCTCCGAAATATTGGCTTCCTTTGCAAATTTTTTTTATGGAACGCACCGGGATGCGAGCAATTTTTGCACGGACCGATTTGATCACGTTTGGCGTGCGTACAAAGCGCGGACGTCTGCTTCCCGGCTTCCGCTGCTTAGGACCATCCTGCAGGGCTTTTTTTATGCGGTAAACTGTTGCCAAATGACACCCTACAATCCTGGCAATCTCTTTCGATTTCTTCTGGGCGAGCAACAAACTGGTTATCACTTTTTTGCGAACATTTTGACGAATTTGAAATAAAACAAATTGAACATTCGGATGCAGCACTTAAAATTAAACATTCAGCACTTAAAAGTAAACAAATACACATTCGACAGAAATTAGTCACTAGCTACCCGAATTAACCCAATACTCAAGTTTGAACATTTTCGCATTATTTTCGGCCGCACCCTGTATATATGCATATAGAAATGAATGTATATATTATGTAAACAAAAATAGAAGACGGCAAAGACCGCATTAATTTAAATTCTTGTAAAGATCTACTAACCCCTGTAAAAATCAACTAATCGGCTCACATCTCACGGCTGCTTCGATGGCGTCAGCGTGAATTTCCGGAAGAAGTAAGAAGTGTGTGTAAGAGAGAGAGAGAGAGAGAAAAAACGGTAGAGAGAAGTACGAAGATCTAGACAACGAGAGAGCAGAAAGTCAGAAACCACGAACGAGGAAAGTAAAAAAAAGATCGTCCTAGACAGAAGAAAATTGAGCAGGAAAGAAGCCGTGGAAAATGCCTGTTCGAAGGAGATCGGAATTCGTGTAACGATCGAGAAACCGAATCTAGTGGAGCAGTTTGGATAGAACCGACGTCAACGCATTTATGTTCCGGTCGACCAGCTCCTGGTGGTGATAAAGAATTCCAGTCCACAGGAAGTGATTCGGAGATCCGGCGAGTCCCGTGCTGGTGGTTGTCAAGTGTCCGTAATTGTCCAACCACACGTTGCGGGAGAGCCGTAGCCAACGTCTTGGCGAAGAGGGTCCTGTAAGGTCTGATGGGTTATGACTTATTGGAATCCAAAACTCAAATGCTTCGGCCCCGTAAACGAGCACGTGGACCGTCGGAGAACATCATCGAGGGAGATGGTAGCGGCTATAGCTATCGGCAATGAAATTCGAAGCCTAGCGTTAACCCTATTCGTTCGGTGAGTTTTGCACCGGTGGGCGGTTCTCTCTCTTCCTCTTTCTCTCTCTCTCTCTCTCTCTCTCTCTCTCTCTCTCTTGGAATTAACGTGGAAGCTGGCAGATGTATCACCACTCGGTGTCTTCTTCTTTTTTTCTTTTTTTTACACCTGGATTCTTCCATTGCATGGCAAAATTTACCATCCCATTGTTACTTCAACTAATGTATGCAATAGCTTAATAACAACAAAATTAGAAATCATAACATATTTCGTAGTTACAGTGCAATTATGTGTTATTCCTAAATAAGTCAAAAAATTTAAAATCTAGATTAGATGGAAAGATCAGCCTTGGTAAAAACACCAGACCGTTCTGCACGAGAGCCGAACTTGACTGCAAACACACCACTTTAGTTTCGTGCTTATAAAGACTGTATTCGATGAAATTTGGACACACAAAATAGGTCACCAAAAATTTTCCTTGAGCCCGATTCTTTTCAAACTTTCTGGAAATAAAGGACTACTAAATGGTTAAGTTTTGACATTATTGGTTTATTGAACCTCTTCTCCCAACCCAAATGCCCGCACCTTTGCCTTGACCCCTTTCATCAAACTTTGGCAATGATAGGACCGACTTGCTTACTTACTTTTAACCACACTTTCTTTAGTTCAAGTTCATTTTCTATCAGTTTTGGAGTTTTAACGAGCTTTGCCTTCATGATTGCCCAAAATTTTTCAATTGGGCGAAGTTCCGGAGTGTTTGGAGGGTTGACGTCTTTTGGTACAAAAACTACATTATTATCTTTGTACCAGTCTAAGACGGGCCGAGCATAGTGGCAAGAAACCAAATCCGGCCAAAACAGCGTCGGGCCATCGAGAGATCTCAAGAAGGACAGAAGTCGTTTTGGAGGCATTCGTCCTTCCTTTAGATTTGTCCGTTGACGGTCCCAGAGGTGATGAAGCTGACTCATTTTGCCACATCCGCAGATCGCTTGCCAGACAAGGAATTTTTTGGCAAATTTCGACAGTTTCTTTTTCCGTACGACCTCCGGAACGGCCAACTTAGAGGTGGCGACGAAGTGTTCCTGTCCTGGCATTTGTTAGGTGTCGGATTTAATGTAGGTCACATCGTCCATCACAATGCAGAACGGTTTTGTGAGTCACTCCCTGTACAGTTTTTTTGTACGAGTTTTGGCCACCGAGTGTTTATCGCTCTGGTTCGGTGCCTTCTGGAGCTTGTACACATGTAATCCAGAATGTTTCATTGTTTTCTGCACAAAACAAACTAAAACTTTCGCCTTTTTCGCAACATCCCTGATCGAAATGTTGGGATAACGATTAAATTGGTTCAATACCATCCTGGCCATCTCCGGATTTGATGTGCCACGTTTTTTGCCACTAACATTTTTCCGCTTGGTTGTCTTACGGTCCTTGAACGTTTTGATCACATGAGATACGGTTGAATGTGCGATTCCGAGCTGTTTTCCGATCCATCGATGAGAAGCGTTTGGGTTTTCGAAGTGAGTGCCCAAAATTTGTTGGCGCACTATTTCTTCATTCGAAGCCATCACTGAAATCACTCGACCGATTTTCACGAAACTCATCACACAATTGACACAACACAATGAAATATATTCAGTTAAAATTTCAATCATTTTTACCCACGCGCTAAAAAGTTACGAACAACTGCGTGTGTCCAAACTTCATCGAATACAGTCTTTAGATGAACCCGCAACTTAAGGGGCGCGACACGAGTGTACGTGCTCGTGTATTGCTTTTGACGCCGTGTTTGATTTTTGGAAAAAAATACACGAGCCGAATGGTCACGATCACAAGAAAGCTCTCATCATACAGTATGACACTGGTTGCCACGAAAAAAGGCAATGCTCGTCGGATGATTCTAAAAAAAATTATAATTTGACTTATTGGTTTGTATTTTTCGCTGTTGGGTGGCAAGCGCCTAAGTTGATTGAGATAAAAAAGCACGGCACGGTTAGAAATAAAATAAATAAACCACGCGTGTATTCCGCAATCGGATACAATCGGAAACACTCGGCTGTGGTGTTTGCCGAATCATCAATCACGGCGTCCGAAGCCGAACCACGAGCACTAACTCTGGTGTTGCTCCATCGCGTTGCGTGTTAGTCTCGAAGCACGTAGCCAAAGTGGCGAATGTAATGCACGCGCTAGCGTGGTAGAAACGAGCTCGGCAAGCAGTGTAGTGCTTGGCCACGGCTGGGCAAGATATGTTATTGGTTTGCAATTCACTTCTACCCGGGATATGAATTGAAAGTCACGAAAAGTGGTCAGTTGACGAATGTACCTTACTTAATTTTTTGAATTGTGGCATCAATCAATTTTAAATATGTCTACATCTCCAATATGTTATATTATTGAATACTTTTTGCATTTAGCAGCAGTGCCTATTCTAGCTAAGCTCCATTCTCGTATAAATATTTCTGTTGTGTCACGCACACATCTGCTGCACTCTAAGAAAAAACATTAAGTCATTAAATTTAAGTCTTCTTGAATGCACACAAAAGGAGCCGCAATTTGCGTGCTTTCTTAAATTTACAAGACCATAAACACATGAAATGATAACTTACATGATAAAGGACGTGACGTAAAAATAATTTGAGGTACATAAAATGAAATTTTTCAAATGCTGCTACAGTTAAACCTCAAGGATCATTATCTAGTTACCAACTAGTTACCAATAAAATATCGTGTAGGTTTTATTTTGGGCCTTCATCTCCACATGCTTGTGATAATTTAAAAACAATTTGTGCCATTCCCCGTCATTGGCCTTCATCAAAAAATATTTTAAGGATGCTAGAAGCTGTCCCATGGTCAGGTTATTCAATAATGTATGCAAATGAACTCCGTGCAGTACTCCGTGTAAAATATATAAGATGTTTATATCCTCTTATTAACATAAAATCCAAAATTGGTTTAAAGAACAAACTTTTAGTATTCAAACAAATTTTTAGACCGGCCATGCTTTATGATGTTTCAATATGGTCTAGTTGTTGTGCAATCATGAAAAAAGCACTTCAAAAGATTCAGAACAAAGTTCTGAAAATGATTTCGAAGCTGCCACCCTGGTTCAGTATTATTGAATTACATAGAATTTCAAACGTTGAGACTCTAGAAGAAATGTCCAACAAAATAATTCATAATTTTAGACAAAAATCATTGCAATCTTCAATTGCAATGATCAATTCTCTCTATAGATAAGAACTAGTTTTAAGAAAGCAACTGTAATTCTTACACGCAGGCAAAATAAACCCTGATACAAATTCTGAATAGATAAAGTAAAAATAATATTAACACAATTAGATATTAATGATAGCATATAAGGTTGAAATGTTAATTACTTAGCAGGAGCACCTAGGATAATATCTAATATACTATACTAACAACATACACGCTAAGTTCAGTTTACCTAAATATGGGTAAAGAATACCAATAATCGCGAAAAGTGCACATACCCAATTATGGGTACATTACTACTTACCCATATTTGAGTATTTTTTTCCATACAAATTTACTCAAATATGGGTAAAGGCAAGTATACCCAAAAATAAGTATGTGCACTTTTTTGCCATTATGGGTAAACTGAGCTTAGCGTGTAAGTCACTTCCCTCTTTTTTCAGGCGACCCTTTTATTTTGCGCTTGGGGCGCCATAAGTGAGAAGCGCGGCAACTACTACATGCACACGCTCAAATTAAGCTATCCAGTTTTCGTTTTACGTAGCGTAATATTCCAAAAGTACTCAGCAGACAAATTGAAACGAATCACAAATTGTTAAACTAAGGTGTTTAACAATGTGTTTGATTTTACCATGCCTGCGACTAAATGAATGGTAAAGTTGATATCAACATGAGGTATGTCAAGTTTACTACAAATGTTGAAGGCTGAACCATAAACGTAGTAAATTTGACTGAAATTACATGTTAGTTTTGAAAATAGGCATTGTCAGGTAAAATGGCAGTTCTTACTGCAAGATTTTTTTTCTGTGTAGGCTTGTTTCCTGGCATTGCTTCATTGAGAAGGCTAGTATGCAGCTCAAAAGTAATGTGCATTAGGATAGAACAAGTAATGGTCAAGAAATTCTTTTACTGTCCGATTTACTTACCTTGTATGCAGCTGAGAAGGAGCGCAAACTTCGTAACGTTAGTAACGCCTACCCATGCAATCTGAATGGGGCTGTCACTTTTCCTTGCGAAATAATATTCCGTTCGATTATTCCGCAAGGAAAACTGACATTTCACCCATACTGGAGCAATTGTCAAATTTACTTCGGTAGAAATGGCAAAAATTACTTCAGGTCTTTACTTGCCAGCTGCATACTAGGCTAAATGGGAAAAATTAATTCTCTTCTAGGAGTAATGCCTTGTTCAGACTACGGAGTTGTAACATAATACAAGGGTTTTTAAAAACTATCACTATGAAAAACGTCATCAAGATAGTCTTGTATAATGTTACAACTCCGTAATCTAAATAAGGCATAAAAAGCACATTTTGACGTATTTGCGTTATTCTCAAAAGTGTACTGAGAAAAATCATATGGTTGTACCGATAAATAAATCATGGTTACACATTTTTGGCCTGTGACATTTTTTCATCATCACATTATTGACTATGGTCATGGTTACAGGAACTATTCTGACATTATAGTAAATTTTGAATCAACTTTTTCGAATGGTCATTTTGATCATGATTATAGTTAGTTGAAAATCATTGTTTTGCTCTACACTCAGGCAAATGGACTGAAGAAATCCACATAATTCCCCTTATGATGCCATTGAAAAGGTTTAGAATTTGTTCTCATAAATCATTTATAATTTTCATGTGACATTGTAGTCTTTCATATTCGAAAAATAAGAAAAAGCTTTGCAACGTGTATAAGTTTCATTGTATTATGTATTTGGAAGGTATTGCAAGCGAAAAAATAATAAGGTCGAAATCTGAAAAACTGAAAAATTGCGACATCGACATGGACGAGCTCATGGTGATTGCGGAATTATTGACAGAAGCGCCGTCAATTTTCTAGGATATTTTTAAAGGTAATACTGAAGAGGATTATTAATAAATTCAGCAAAGCGCACATTAGATCTTCTTTGTCAGCTGGGTAGAGAACTGGCGTAAAAGAATCGTAAGTAAAACTACAATAATCCCCACAATGATAGTAATGTACGATAAAGTATAACAAGTCATTTTCTTTTCCATGCAACAGGACCTGGTTAATTTATCCATTGTTAACGACGATCCACAGGCACAAGCTGCTTCATACTATGAATATTGTTCTTGAGACAAACAGCCGGAGAAAACAGTTGAAATTATTCAACTGCAAAGAACGAGGTTCATTTGGGAAAAAATATGATTAAACAGGTGAAAAATCAGGTAAAGCATAATTAAAGCATTTATTATTTTTAGCTGAACAAACCATCGAGAACTCACACCGAAGCTAAAAAGGGAACCTTGACACAATCATCTGAACATATACCGGATCAACGAGTACTTAAAGCAGAATCATCGGGGCAAGCCGCTTAAGACTCCGAATACTGTGTCATAACTGAAGAGATACAGGAATTTTCTCGACGGTGAAGAAGACTTCAGCCTACCAGTTTTTGCAAATGAGGAAGGTTTTAATCCGATGAAGGAAGATAATATCCGTCTGAATAATGTGTATAAACATACACAGTGTTAACTTGTCTCAAACAAGACTTCTCCAGTATTTTCAGCAAGACGAATCACTGGGAATCGATTCAGGACCCTGTTCTGGAACTGAAAAACATATATGTGCCTGTGCAAAAATCGAAACCAACTTAAGATGAGATGTCTAGGCGGTTCATTGGCGATAAGAATACTACACATTATTAATCTTAACAATTAAGAATACTACACATTATTAATCACAATCAATTAAATTACCATAAAAATGAAAAAAAAAAACTGTTTTTAAAATGCATAAAGAGCTCCTATCCACAAATAGATCAGTGTGGAATGACATTTATATATAACTTTAAATGAAATGCTACATGTATAACACTGACTTCTATAATAAAAATTAATGAGTTCTATACGGTTGATGAATCAAAATCTATTATGTTGTACATTCGTTTTCATTATGCTACCTTATGAAAATGACCGACAGACAAGTCATGTTTGACAGGAAAAATATTCACTGTGACTCGCTAGACAGAACTAAAATGGAATACTTGAAATTGATCTTGCTGCTTCATTCCAAAATCCACCAAATTGTCCTCAGTTCCGTCCGATAGAGAAGTATTGGGCGATAATTAAGTGGAAACTGAAGGTGAAGTTAGCAGTCACCAGTCACAGTCACATTAGCCAGATAAAGAATTGGTGGAATCAGCTAGCCAACACCATGACTGAAGAAGGTGTGCGCTGGCTGATGAGCGGCATCTTAAGAAAAGTGCGAGAATTTCTTCGAAATAACGATGAAATAAACTAATATTACGTTTGTGGAACACTTAGAATGTATTTCGTTTAAAAGAAAAGCTTATGAAATACGCGCATTTGACAATTTAGCTTTTATCAACAATTTCCAACGATATATCAACCTCGAGTTAATGCTGATTTCCTAGTTGAAGCGGACCAGACATAAGGCATGCACAATCCAGCCATCCGGAACTAAATTGGGCATAGTTTTTCTCTAGAAGATGGGCATAAATACACTAACATAAGGGAGGATTTGATCGAGTACAATATCGTTAGAAAAAAAATCTCTTCCCAAAATTTCTTGCTAACATTGCAAACACAAACCGTAAATTCGTGATTCCTAGCCATAATCCCATATGACCACATACGAAATGAGCGCCCCGCTGCACAAAAGCTCAATTGTATTTCCATTCATTTGTTTGTCCACGATGTGTCTCTTGAACCAAATACGATCAATGTAAACAAGCCAAAGGCCCATGTTCGGTTCGATGGGTTCGATGGCAAACGAATAATAATTTCCTTACCGGAACGTTGCCATACACCTCGAGCAATACCTTTTCATGTGCATGTATCTCTGTTCTCAGCTCAAGTCCAAATCTGCGTCACCGGTGCGTGGAGACCACCCAAGCAATAACAACGGAAAGACATGCACTCATTGACCCGTACTCACACGGTTATTAATATCGTTTAAATCTTGCGCTCGGTGGGGGTGACGGTGGCAGCACCTTAAAGGAAAAGAAACTTAACAAAGTAGTTAGTTCTTTGGACTTTTTTATTTATAATAATGAATACACGATCAGCTATTAAAATTGTCATCGCCGGTATACACGAAAGGCCTATTTACATTTGTCGACTTTCTGTAGCTGCCATTATGGCAAAATCCCCATCAATTCCAAAATACAGCTCGATCTTAGCGGGAGAGTCCCAGGTTAAATGGCTTGTGGGCATGGGTGATTCCTAAATAAGCCGCACTTCTTACGCCAGTCCAAAAACATGGAATATGAATTGATTCGCGAAATGAGCTCCCATTACAGCTCTCGAAATCCGAACAAACGAGCTCATGTTCAATGGGTGGATGTGGTTTAAGCTTAAGTAGGTACATGCGGCGGGCTAGGTGCTCGTATGAATTGTTGCTCTTTTTTTGGCACGGTGGGAGGAAGCGAATGGCGAGTCCCATTTTTGGATTCATTTATTAAAAACTGTTCGAACCACGGCGGGGTCGACGAATGACGCCCGAATGGGACTTGGAGTCTGCTTTTGGCTTTTGTAACTGCTTCATTATATGGTCATAGGTCTGCAATAATATAATTTTCCTGGATTACTGCTCCCCTCCCTGGAAGTTGCTCGAATCCATTCCGTGATTATTCTGGCTGGTAGCCGCATTCATTGTTGTTCGTTTGTGCGTTGAATGCGATCGGAAAGAAATGCCCCGGAGGAGTTAAAACATGTTTTATTTGTAAAATAATCAGGTCGAAGCTAGGTGGAACGAACATTTTCCATTCTATAGTTAGCGTTTTAACGATTTGTGAATTCGTTTGGATATATTTGGATAGTAATTAAAAATGACATTTGGACCATGATCCAACAAACAACAATATAGAACTGCGACGTCCCGTCTGTTAGCCAAATGAACCTAAGACATCTCTTTTGCTGAATTGAGCCACACTAGGCATTGGCTGCTGCCGTGCGTGGCCGCTGTTTGTCTCCAAGTATTGATATTCATCTACACAGCGCACAAGTTCCCCGCACTCATTCCAACAGCATCACTGCTCGTATCACTGCTCGTTTCGGTCCGTTTCAACTACGTCCGCTGGGGACATAAAGAAACATGTTTTTGTACAACAATTTTACCGTCGCACCTACGCACAGTTTGCCTTATTTGGTCGAAAAGTTCAACTTCAAGAATGTATAATTTACCTACGGTTAATATTCGTAATAAATATCGACAACAGCGGTCCGATGTGTCGAGGCAGGCTGCGATGTAGAATATGGCTTCAGTGCGAGTTTAAGGTCGTAAAACTTACAAGAAAGGGAAAACGCTGAGACAATAATCCAGCGGAAACCATTTTATTGAATGGGATGCAACTGATTTTAGTCAACTTCTCAAGATAAAAAATGGTTTTAAACTAATCACAGATGAGAGTTTGGATCCTTTTATATGTTTTTATTATTTTTATTATTTTTTTGTAAAAGAGAAGTAGATTGTTTCTATCTCAACTAATATGCAGTGTTAAAAAAACAAGCAAAACAAACTGAACAATCAATGCACACTGGGCCATGATCGGGATCTAGCAGGAAATAATCATAACTCTTTAAAGTTGCACAGGAGTGTATTGCAAAGTTGCATACACAAAAACAAGAAACTTTAACAAAGTTTCTTTGCTTAGTTAGAGCATCATTTTTTAGATAAAATTAGTTTGAAATTTTTCAACAGATATGGCGCCGCATTGTAAATTTTTTTGCTCCGCATTCTAGACCACAAGCAAAGTTGTCGAATGTATTATTTCACGAAAAATTGTCAGTTATTTGGAATGTAACGGGGTATAACTAGAAAATAAGAATTTTCTTTAACAAAAAGACTATGATAAAATTATGAACATTTGAATATGGTCCGTCATCAGCTGTTCGACGAAACTTTGTCCTGATGTTTGAACAGGCTGCTGTACAACGCTTCTTCATCGATTTGGCGAATGCATCTTTTGATTCTTTTTATCAGTTGGTTATAGTCTGTGGCTCTCAAGTTGTTTTGTTTTTGTACACCAGCGAACTCAAGAAATCTTCAATCGGGCGACACTGGGGCAAATTTGTTGGATTGCAGGTTTTTGGTACATACGGGATGTTTTGGCTTTTCAAGAAGGTGTGTGTTTTTTCGAATAATACGACGACGCTTTATGAGGCCAAAACACGTTATTTCCATCTGCATGATATGTTTTAAGAAGTAGAATCAATATTTTCCTCAAACATTGATTTTGGTACACTGGTTTGGAAATTTCCCTCTCTGCTATGACAATATAAAGTAATGCTTAAATTTATATTTCACGTTTGGAGATGCAGTAGAAATGTTATCAGAATATTTAACATCGATCGTTTCCTGGGTTGTGGGTTTTTGATAGGGTGAAGTAGCTTTCATCATCCAAAACGAAACTCTATCCGGCGTAATTTCGGGTCATCCAGCGTCACTGGAATTTTACGGTTGATCTCTGTTGCTCTTTGTATTATAGTGCTCTTGATTTCTTGTGGCAGACTTTCCTTATCTCATTCAACGTCTTGCAGATGTAAAGTTGCGTTGTCTTTTCCGGTGAGTGAAATCTACCCAGATTTAGGTAAACGATTATGATAGAAATTTTCATAAAGTTCAAAATGGCACACAACTGTAAACAGGTTATTTTTGCGCAGTGACTTAAAGTGAGTGTACAAATAAATAAATGAAATGTAGCAGCTACGGAGATGCCTATCAGCAGTTACACTCAGTAGCAAAAAAAAGCCGAGCGTCTGCTTTGATGTCAGCTGTAGTCCAAACCACTTGACGGAAACAGTTCAAATTTCGTCCACATAATTTTCTGTATATTTTTTGGCTATTGTGAAATTTAAAAAATGTTATCTAATTTTTTCACAGAAATACGGATTTTTGAAATTGGTATGTCCAAAAATGACCACATAAGTTGTATACATTGTTTATAGTGTTGTGTAAGTTTCAACTAAAGATATTGATAATTGACAAAGTTACAGTAACTTTAACATGGTGTTTTTTGGAAGCAAAATTTTGCTCGGTTTTTTTTGGTTACTTATTGTGTTTGGTAAGTTTTTTCATGTTTTCATTTTAAATATATCACGTCAGTATATATGTTTATTATTTCAGGCATTGATTATTGAAGGCATTCTTGGATACGTTAGAACTGTATTTGAAGAGTTTCTAGTTTTCGGACAAAAATTCATCAGCAAGCTGTAGATGTTTTATAACTTTTTCTTTGTGTTATGATATATTAGAAAATATATAACAGTTCCAGAAAGTGTGTAAATAAAGTTTGAAAGAAGCAATTCAAACTGAAAAAAATTGATTTACGTTGATTTTATGTTGAACAAATCCAGAACTGTTTTAAGCACTTGGTTTTAAATTCATCTTCTCTAAGTAATAATAATTGAGACATTCACGCACATATTCCGACCATATTCGTTGCATCGAAATGCGTCAAAACAACCCCTTTGACAAATGTCAAAATCTGAGTGAACTTTACTCAGTTTTGTCCACAGAATCGTTTACTCAAATCTGAGTAAAGATAGGTTTTCGGCCAGACTGAGTGATTTTTGACTCAAAAATGAGTAGCTACACAATTGCTTGCAGAGAACATTGATTCACATAATCTCTCTTCGATCTGTTTCTAAAGTGTTATTTGCTAATTTCATGTTTAGTGTGATATGTTGGGAAAAAAATGAGTGCATCAAAACCCCGTGGAAGGAATTGGACGCAACAAGACAACGAAGTGCTTTGCTGGGCTTGGCTGGATGTTGCCTAAGATCCAATCTTTGGGACAAACCAGGACGTCGAAAACCTGTACGGAAGAGTATTCAAACTACACATTACACGAAATATTTAGGGAAACGAAACCGGTGCGAGAATGTTTTTGTGTTACCTTTTTATGAACGACTGGTGCGAGAGTGGGTGGCTAAATCAACATAGGAACGATCTCAGTCATCAAAACATTACCCAGATACCAACCCACTGTTGGGGATGGTCTTACTTCATATGAACTGTATAAAGATACAGATAGATATATTTGAGATACTACGATTGGATTTAGGCTAAAATATAACCGTTTTTTCAGTTGAAACATCTTGTTAATTTTGTTGGAAACTTAAAAGTTCTGCTTCTGCTTCTGAAAAATTTCATTCAATTGAATACATTTAGAGAAATTCTGATAAAACCATTTTTTACGGTAATTTGCTTGGAGGACTTTTCGCGCTTCATCTGTAAAATTGTGTTTATGGGGCTGACCAAACTCGCTTGTAAAAATTATTACAAGAATCAATAAAAGCATATAAAACATATTCACAACACAACACATTCTTTAATATTCGTAACACGACTGAATATTCTTGAATGATGTTCTCTGAATTTTCTAGTGCTCTTATGGGGCCATTCTTCGGCCTCTTCAGAACCATTCCGATTGGAATTTCAAAATTGCTCATAATTGAGAATCCATGTAGAAGACTAATATGGACTGACGATGACAGGGGCTAAATCGGATAGCATTATACATAATACTTCACTATACAAGTTTTTTCACTATTGTTCACGAGTCACGGGTGGTCCTCTCTCTACAGAATGGTGCAAGTTCTGCGGAAGTTGTGCTCCTGACGGCTACAAGATGGCGGAAGCATGTCGGACCACTTGTATGAGGTAACTCAGGTAGCGAATCGACAGAGAATTATGGAGGAAGTGCTGAAGGAACATCAGATCGTCGCGACGCTGTTTTTAAGCCTTCCGGAATCAAATGAAAGCCTAGTAACTGCACTGGAAAGCCGTCCCAAGGAGGATCTTAATGAAAACGCCATGAGGATCGTGAAGTAACAGAGAAGGTGCTGTGAACTGGAAGCAAGACTGCGGTAACATTGTCTGGAAAGATGAAGCTAACGTGCTACTACAGCAAAAAAGAAGGGCACTATTGCCGTGACTGTAAGAAACTGGACAAAGATAGCAAGATGATTGACCAGAAGAAAGGCAAGCAGAACGTTAAGTTGGTGACCAATGACGAAGTATGTCCAGCTGCTCGAAACGACCGATCAATCGAACGGCCACGTCACACACGACCAACAACGAGGCGTTGTTGGAATCCCTGGACACCTCCCACAATGAGAACATTACGGTAGCGCATGGGAAGAAAGCGAAGGCCAACTGTATCAGCGTTGGAACATTCAATGGACGGACTGTACGATCAAGGTAATCCCATTCGGATCAATCTTTCTCGCGTGTACCATCTTCCGGATTTGACTAGGAACCTGCTATCGGTAAGCACGATCACTGATGAAGGGTGTAGTGTGCTGTTCGACAAACAGCCCTGTCATAATCAGAAATATGGAGTCGTGGGCGTCGTTGGTGAATGGCATGGCAATATGTACAAGCTTAAAGCGAACCCGGAACAAAAGTTGCTAATAACAGAGTCATCCGAAGCAATGCGTTCATTTGTGGTATCGCTGGTTATAACGAAAATCGTCTGTGAAGAATTAAGAACTTGAATTTCGATACAGGATTACGGAGTGCAAACGGTTTGCGGAATGTACTGCGGGGAGACGATGACGCGGGTGACATTTCCATTGGCATCGGAATGCAGAAGCAGTAGGAGATCTAGTCCACACAGACATTACCGGTCCGTTCGAGGCTAACACATCTAATGGAAATCGTTACACGTTGCTTGTTACAATGTTGCTGGTGGAGGATTATTCTCACTACACAGTGCTGTACCTGCTGCACTCGGGATTTGTTTGCTTACAAGAAGATCTAGGAGTACGTTAGTCTGCACAGAAAAAAATAATTAATTTTAAGAAGCGCGTAAAATGTTCCTTCGTTTGATTCCAAGCCATAAAGGGAATGCTGGATTTGGCCGAAACTAATGGGATATTTTATGTAAATTTAAGCCAGATAACGCTTGAATAAAGCTTGTTGTATGAAAGATTGCCAACATTGTTGTATGGCTCAGCAAAGACAACAACCAATTGCGTTGTTTACGCCTCCTTTGGCTTGGAATTAAACGAAGGGAAATTTTACGCGCTTCTTAAAATTAATTATTTTTTTCTGTGTAGATAACGCAGAAAATTCAATGTTTCTTTTTATCTGTGTGGTCGTCTACCAATTCGGTCGGAAATTCTGCCGGATTCTGCGTGTGAACGGTAGAGGAGAGTACCCCGGTGGCAAGTTGGAGAAGTATCTGGCAGACAACGGAATTATACTTCAGCAAACAACACCGTGTAGCTCACAGCAAAACAGCACAGCAGAGAGGAAGAATCGATCATTGGATGACCTGATGCGCTGTTCACTAAGCGAAGCTGACATCGAAAAAAGCTTCTGAGGGGGAAGTCATAGCAACAGCCAA
Organism: Aedes japonicus; assembly: GCA_034211315.2. Taxonomy (NCBI): domain Eukaryota; kingdom Metazoa; phylum Arthropoda; class Insecta; order Diptera; family Culicidae; genus Aedes; species Aedes japonicus. The sequence continues at coordinate 98,604 of JASCZW010000411.1, read as the reverse complement.
CTACTTGCAAAATATGCTACCATGGACAAAACGTCATACGCACTGGGGCATGGACGGGAGCCATTCTACACTTCTCAGCGTATGTTCAGATCACTGACGTGAGTGTACCTACCCAGCCTACTGTCTTCTGAAAACAAAAGATTGCAGCATCACCATAAGCAGAGCTTGTCAAGTTTGACGAGCTTGCTGTCGAACGAAGCAAGAGCAACGCGGATAAAACGATGACAGACAATGAATTTTATGAGGCACATATTCATCTGAGTGGATCAGAGAATGACGACATGCCACATTACGAAGCAGAATCTAAGACTGAATCGAACCTCGATGATGAAGATAAAGAACGGGCAGTAGCAGAAATCGATTTTCGTGAAATTCAAAACGCAGTGCTTGAAGTTGAATCAAGTAACGAAGACAACGAAGATGAAAATGCAGTACCGGAAGCTGATTTTAATGACCAACAAACTCCTAGGCGGTCTCAACGATTAACGAAAGGTATTCCTTATCGACGATTAGTATAATATGCGGAAACCGAAGAGTTGACGGAACCTAGCCGAGGTGATGGCGAGGCTTTTGAAAGACCCGTGGTGTTCGGGCATGCAAGTGGATTTGAAACCCATCGAAGCAAACAAGACCTGGGATCTAGTGAACGTACTGGTAGGATAAAATCCGGTTGGAGCAAAATGGTTTGACCAAAGTCTACGCTCCATACAAAATTTCAAAAAAATGTATGGAGAAAAGTCTACGAGTGGGGAGGAGAGGTCATTTTCAAAAATGAGTCTACGTGGTTTATAAACAGGCCCTTTTTGAAAACCTCAGAAATTAAGATCTAAGATGGAGCGTAGACTTTGATCAGACACCCTACCCCTTCCCTCCGCAAAGCCTACGTGGTTTATGAATAGCCCCTAATGAACTGAAGTTTGTCGGATGAACAGTGCCGAAATGTGTTTTCGCTGCCAGAAGGAAACATTACAGATGCATTCTACGTAGAAAATGACGGTATGAGAGCATGTTGAAACCTAAGCCTGGTGAAAACTATTGCTTCCTCACTATTGAATGTTGGAAGCAATGGATGCACGAAAATTACCTTCCAACGGGATCAATCAGGCTGGTGCCGTCATCCGAAACCGATACAACTAACTGGACGACCCAAAAGCAACGGGAACAAGTATTCAGTTTCATGGACAGTGGTTACAAAGGAACAGAAATGCTTAAACCATCAGTCTGATCATAGACATATGGACTGCAACGACGAGCTCAAACAAAACAAATCCATCAAGGGCCAGATAGAATTTCGTAACTCGTAATTGTAAAATTAAATGTAAGTCTTGAAATAAGGAAGATTTTGGGTACAGGGAAAAAACAAAATGGTTTCCAATTCAGCGATACATGGCTAGTCCACATAGTCCATTTGCTTATAATATTCATCAATTTGAGCATAGATTTTTTTTTCTATTAACTTTAAAATAACTAGAAAATGAGAAGAGAGATTATTAATTCCCATTTCATTCCAACTATCTTTATTGCTTATATTGAGAGACACGCGTATTTCTTCTATAATGTGCAGACTTCTACCGTGTCGTGTACAAATACTCTATTAATATACGACACTGTCATGTATTTGTACACGACACTGAAGAAGTGCACATTGTAGATGAAATACGCGTATGTATCAAGGCTCTCTTTCATTACTTTCTCTTTCATTAATATTTCAATCCCCTTTATGTTTTTTAATTCTATTATATGTAGAATATACTAGTCAGCACTGATGTGCTTCGATCTGTACTAAAGAACCCCTCGAAAATTTTATAATGGCGCTGAAATAAAGGAAAGAGAGCAGGACCGGAGAGAATTTCAACAAAAAAAAGAGACGAGTCTTCAGCAAAGGGAACAACGCAATTTCAGAAGAGTGTGTCTTATAGCGGGGCCAGTGAATTATAGTGAGACGCAACCAGTTATAACATTTATATCATACGCGCAAGGTATGATTATTTTTGAACCTAGAAGTGTGTTTACTTAACCGTTATCCACATGAAACCGATCATGTTTACATACGGGACTTATTGCGCGTGAAAGTAACCTCGGAATGGGCGTGACTCTCCAGACATTCTGAAATAGGTTACTGAATCTGCAATGGCACTTTCTAACTCCCGGATCAAAGCTGCTTTCAATGGTCACATAAAAAAAACTATTGCAAACAGATTTCTTCCATAATACCATTGCCGGACGGTGGGTGTGAGATTGGATACACACAATTACAAAAAGCCTGGAATTTGCTTTAACAGTAATTTCATTTGGAAAACGCCATTTTATGTTCCTTAACTTATTTTTACCTCATGTCATGTTAGTTATTATTTCGAGTTTTTAAGTTTTTCAAGAACAAACGCAAATTTCCGTCTAACGAGCCATCATTATGTGCATCCCAGTAGACTTGGATACTGGAGCCCAAGTAACAATTTTACTTTTATTCCAGCCGTATAGCACTCCATCCGCCTTTGTTATTATGAAAACAAGTTAATAAATCTTTTACAAGACCATAAAGATTTTGAAAATGTTCTCGTGAAAGCTGTTATGACCACTTGAGAAGATTGAAAAAACCTATTGGCTGCCATAAAAACCAGCATAGGGCCAAATAATAACAGCTGTCATACTTCACTGCGATGCCGTGGTTGGTTTTTGTTGTTCTGCTTTGTTCGATTCTCTGCTCTTCTGATTCATTTTGCAGTAAATGATGTCTAAGAAAAAAGTTCTAGTGTTGCGGAAAATTTTGTTTGATAGTAAAAGTATCCAAAACAAGTTGAGTTTTTGTTAGCTTATCATGCTCCAAATCATATGCGCATTTAATTTCATGGGGAATATTGACACTATAAGAGCTAAAAATAAATGCGCCTTGGAGATTATGCGAGCATACATCTACAAAAACCAAATTGAAACAAATATATTCGATAAATTATTCTTGAATTTCCTGAATTTTTTTTGAATTCAATAAGGTTATCTGGAAGAATGCCAAAATTGATCTCTGATCTACAGTTCATATGTATTAGATTTAAAATATGGTGTAATTATTTTTCCACATTTCAATTATTTCATACTATAGATATCAATATGGCGATTGGAAGAAATCGCAGTTTTGCCAAAAAGCTAATTTATCTTCGCAATGGCTACTTTAAAACTATTTGGTCATTTGGTAACTTTCTTCGTTTAATGCATTTACTGCAGGCAAAATGGTTTTAAAATGCTTTTCCAACTGACCATAATAAGACAATTTGAATGAGTCCTTCAAAATAACATATCACAAGCTCAAAAAGTCAAAATTGATTTCCAGTGGCTTTCATAAAACTTTGATAAAACATAATAAAGCTGTATGGTTTTGGCAATGTTACTTGGGAATAGACAGTAAGTCCCAATAACATCACACGCGTGTTATTACTTTCTCCATGCCAAACATGAAAACACGACATTTAAAGAGCTGTTTATATTTTTCATCCGAATTTTAAAATCTTAACTTTCTTTCAACGAAGTGTTACAAAGCTGATCTTGTTCGATGAATTGTTCTTTTGACGATTTTTTCAATCCAAATCCAAATGTCATGGATTCAAATCTCTGGCCTGGAAGAAATATTTAGTTTCCAGCATCACGTTGAGCTCATCTGGTATATTTTCAAATATAAACGATTTGAAATCGCTCAAGTATAATCATCATGTTAGTAAATAAAATTCGAAGAGAAAAATTGGCAACCAACAGCACTTAGACAAAATCCAACAATTAATCACTGGCCAGACTGAGCAGTTATAACATGTTATAAGCCTATCTTGATGACGAATTTCTTGATGAAATTATTTGACATATAACGGTTGACATATAACATGTTCACTCCCGTTTCATTTTACTCAATTTTTGAGTACAATTGTATACTATCTCTTTTTCTCATACGGAAATGTTACTCACTTTTCGTAAAAAGTGGATCTACTCAAAAATTAAGTTGATCCACTTTTTAACGAAAATTGAGTAACATTTCCGTGTGAGAAAAAGAGATAGTATACAATTGTACTCAAAAATTGAGTAAAATGAAACGAGAGTGTTACAATTCTGTAGTCTGAACTATAGTCACTAGATTCATAGTCTGGCGGATACAACGACGGGAGCCAATTTGAACTGTCACTTGGCGGAGCCAATCGAGCATATCTAGAGTAATTCATGTTCATGGCCTAAAAGCCATTTGTAAATAATGACTTTAAATATCGATTTCTCTTGAATCTTAAATCACTCTCGTGAAATAAAAGCAGCATTTGGTTGAAGAATGTTAGTTCTACCATATGGAGTAGTAGGATATAGTGGGATTCTCGTGATTCGTGAGAAATCAACGTTTAAAGTCATCGTTCAGAAATGGCTTTTAGGCCCTTAACATGAATTACTCGAGATATGCTCGATTGGCTCCGCCAACTGACAGTTCAAATTGGCTCCCGTCGTTGTATCCGCCAGACTATGAATCTAGTGACTATAGTCTGAACATATGAAGAAAGAAGTACGCTAAAATTGGCGTAATGCTTTAAAGAGTTTTATCAACTGCACGGAAAAGCAAACCCATTTATTCTCAAAACAATCCACATTGATACTCTCTGCCTTACAGCTCTCTTGTACGTTTTCGGCAAAAGGTCTATGATTATTTTGTATCAATTTATGGTATCAACGCAACAGTAACCTCTCATTTAATGTTTCCCAAAAGGAAGAAAATAATGACCACCTAAATAGTACTGTCACAATCAGATGATACTAATCCGTAGGATTTCTCCACTCCCTCAAGAGGACTAGCCATGCAAACAAAACCGAGCTTACGTTCGCAGTATCCAGCAGTAGGTACACCTACTTACCTTTGTGTGGTTTGCTGCGAAGCGAGAAAAGGTGCCGGTGGCGATTTTGCGGCTAAATTTGTAATGCAGGAAACCTGAACAACGCGATCAGTCCCGTCAATACACAGCGAAAGAAATCCACAGAGTGAAACGAGAAGAAAAGAGTTCAACCCGCGCGCCAAAACGAAACGGCAACAATAATAAATGCACGTGGGTGTCTAGCTGGTTTGCATCCTGCGCGCCAATATACCCCCCATTCCTGCTTCTTACGGGAAACCGAACAGCGTTTATAGACATATACGCGAGAGGCAACAGACTCGTTATTACCATATATGAAAACAAAAAACGACAATCCACATCACCGCACCGACCACAAGTACCTTCATACCGGTCTTCAACCACTCCCGATGAACTGTTAAACACAACAACTCACTCTCGGAATTGTGGGCTTAGTATTTCGGTCCATGGTATTCGATTTAAGTTTTTGAGACATCGAATTTCGATAATTTATATTTAGAACACATTTTTTAGAATAACAAAATTGCCATTTAGTTATTGGAAATAGTCATTCATAAGACACGGCACGCTCCCACTGTGCCTGGAGAATTCGACCACTGCATACCTGAGCAAGCCGAGCGATCCGAACGCGGGCCACGCTATATTATGCACACATGTGTATCTGCAAATGGCGTTGATTATGGTCAATGGGCATTTCCTCACCCACTCCGCGCGCGCGCCGACAGTTACAATTTAACGGACAGCAATGTATTTACCGTCGACCAGAATCTCATCATAATTGTTGCTCTCCGGTAAAGTCGCCTATCTGCGTTCAAGGTTAGGGGCATTTTGACCGTTTAACAACCTTCTCGATCCCGATGAGGTTGCGACGCCCCGGCGATCATCACCAAATTGGGCACTTCCTGGATTATGATGACGGGATTATACCTATCAGAACGACACGCAATGGAGTGCCGTGAATGTTTCACGATGGCCTCTGCATTTTGACCATATCGGGCATATAGAGGGTAAAGGCAACGATGCACCTTAATATCTTTCATCGATTATGGATAATATTAAGACGATGCGGTTCAGCTTTTCAAATCATTAAACAGCATGTGGCACCTGCAGTTGGTGAAAACGGAAATTTATCACCTTGTCACCATAAATTCCGATATTATTCTTCACCTCCTACCGTCCAACCGTTGACAGCAGAGTGGCTTATGGATCTACTAACTAAGGTAAGAAAAGATTGTCTTTCGGGCTCAGATTTCTGTCGTTTCCGATTCATGCTCGTGTCTATCGCAACTAAATTAAATGTTTTTTTTTCACCTATCCCGATATAGTCGGCTTCGTGCTGGGGTGTGAATATCCGATTTGATAAAAAAATAATAATTAATTGTCCAATTTGGTAGTCCATGATTGGAGCTTCAAACTTTATGAGGCTGTTTGTTTTGAAGAGATCCAAATTTGTCAAATTAGATATGAATAAAGAAACAAATCTTACGAAAACTACTCCACACATCCGACGTAACTTATTCAAAGCCGTAAAATATGGGATTCGCATTAATGTTGCTTTCAAATTTTCTTGATTTACCTCATTTTCTGTAAGTGTATTTCAATATTGATTCAATAATAGCTACACCAGTTTTGGAAGAAGTTCAGGGTATTGAATATCACATATAAGCTATGGTTTCATTTATTGCTGCTTCATTTGAGCTCTACGCAGATAAAAGAAACATTCAAATTTCTGTGTAATCTAATGCACATAAAGGGAATGCAGGATTTGACTGAAATTACTGGCATAAATCGTGTAAATTAAAGCTGGATATCGCCTAAATCGCCTCTATTGTATGAAATATTTCCATCAATGTTGTATGGTGTACGAAAGATTGCAAACAATATTGTCGTTTACGCTTGCTTTGATTTGAAATTTATGCGCTTGTTAAAATTAATGTTTTTTTCTCTGTGCATGTTCTAAAATTGGTACCATTTTGTAAGCGCGAAATCGGAATCCCTAACTCGACCCGAAGACCAATTAAAACCACCTTACAAAAATTATTCAAGCCAGGACGATGGATCTCAGAAATAGGCATTTCGAAGCTAAAATTCGCTAAAACCCTTTTGGAAGCTGACCAAAATTCTAAAAAATAAGCCAATACCAATTCCGCCATTAGGTCAACATTTTGGGAATACAACCTTGGCTAATCTATTTTAAGCCCACGTGAGCCTACGGTTATGGAGGCAATGCCTTTTATTTCAGACGGAATGGAAAATCGGCAACCAGACATCTGAAGAACTCAAGGTGTGGGGATGAGGTTACCAATTCCTTTATCCACTAAAAACCCACCCGTGCCTTAAGCCCTGGACCCTACCCGGAACCACCTTTCGGCATTACTTCGGGGAGGGGGCTATTTTGCTTGTTAAGCACTCACTGCACACTTAGATTTTTTTACAGAAATCTGAAATTTTTTACCGAATTCTCAACAGCTGAACGTTCGGTAATCCGAGTTTACGGATTTCGGTAAAATTTTACATCAGTAAAAATATTACCGGATTTCGGTAAAATTTTACCGAAATCCGAAAAATTGGATTACCAAACTGCCGCCAAATTAGCTGTTGAGAATTCGGTAAAACTTTACAGATTTCTGTAAAATAATCTAAGTGTGTACCCACTCAGATTATTTTACAGAAATCTCTAAAGTTTTACCGAATTCTCAACAGCTGAACGTTCGGTAATCCAATTTTACGGATTTCGGTAAAATTTTACCGAAATTCGGTAATTTTTTTACAGATATCTGTAAAAATTCACCAAAACCCGTAAAAAAGAATTACCGAACGATCAGCTGTTGAGAATTCAGTAAAACTTTACAGATTTCTGTAAAAAAATCTTAGTGTGTATGTCTAACTACTTAGAGCCTAAGGAGTTAGGTGGTTCCTGTGAACTGCCGTTGGTCGTTTCGCATTTTTTGCTGGAGATCAAGGACAATCTGGGAGGCTGCTATGCATACCGCGTCCTAGATGTCCAGGTCTTGGCGAAGAACACATGTTCCGTGGTTTCCTCAACTCCCGCGCACTCGATGCATGCGGAAGACTGTGCATCCCCATATTTGTGCAGATATTGTCTAAAACAGTTGTGGCCTGACAGAATCTCGAAAGATCACTTCATCGTGTCGCCTACCAACACACCTGGTTAATTCCGGGATTAGTCGGTGGGTCCACCGACCTTTGGCGGACCCACCAATGTTCCATTTCCTTTGCCACTTAACCATAGATGCTCTAGTGGTCTCCCGAATACCTCTTGTTCCACGTTGTTCAAAGCACTCTACGTTCTCCTTTATGACAATGCCTATTGGCATCATACCCGCTAGGACGCAGACCGCGTCGCGTGATACCGTTCGGTATGCACTAACCACTCTTAGACACATGAGCCTGTGCGTACTCTCTAGCTTACTAACGTAGCTCTTGGTACTCAAGGCGGTGATCCATGCTGGCCCACCGTACCTAAGCATAGACAGGGCGATACTGGCCAGGAGTTTACGCTTACTCCCTTGCCTAGCCGAGCTATTTGACATCATGCGGGATAATGCCGATATAGCCATAGAGGTTTCTTGCAGTAATCGACGTGACTGATAAAGGACAGCTTATCGTCGATCAAAGACAGGGAAGTCACCAGGAGATCCATCGTCATATAGACCTATATGTCTGTTGGATACAGCGGGTAAGGTGCTCGAGAGGGTAATCCTCAACAGACTGACAACGTACACGGAGGGTACAGGCGGTCTGTCTAATAATCAGTTTGGCTTCCGCAAAGGGAAGTCGGCGGTGGATGCCATCCTGTCCGTCACCAAAACGGCTGAGGTGGCAATCCAGCGCAAGAGGCGAGGAGTACGCTACTGTGCAGTGGTCACCCTTGACGTGAGAAATGCGTTCAATAGCGCCAGTTGGGTGGCTATCGCCGACTCGCTCCAGCGCCTACAGGTTCCTGGGTACCTGTACAAGATTCTCCGAAGCTACTTCCAGAATCGCGTACTGGTATGTAATACAGATGCAAGCCAGAAACGTGTACAGATCACCGCAGGCGTCCCACAAGGTTCGATCCTGGGTCCGGTGCTATGGAACAATATGTACGACGAGGTACTGCGGCTTGAGTTCCCGAGCGGGGTAAAGATTGTCGGGTTCGCAGACGACATCACCCTAGAGATATGTGGTGAATCCATCGAAGAGTTCGAGTTAACGGCCTCACACTCCATTGGCATTGTGGAGAGATGGATGAGCTCCAGGCAATTGGAGCTAGCCCACCATAAGACTGAGGTCACGGTGGTGAATAATAGGAAATCCGAGCAACATGCGACGATCAGTGCAGGTAACTGCACAGTAGAATCGAAGAGGTTCTTGAGGTATCTTGGGGTCATGATCGACGATAAGCTGGCGTTTGTCAGTCACGTCGATTACGCTTGCAAGAAAGCCTCAATGGCTATATCGGCATTATCCCGCATGATGTCGAATAACTCGGCGGTGCAAGGTTGTAAGCGTGAACTCCTGGCCAGCGTCGCCCTGTCCATACTTAGGTACGGCGGGCCGGCATGGATCACCGCCTTGAGTACCAAGAGCTACGCAAGTAATCTAGAGAGTACGCACAGGCTTATGTGCCTAAGAGTGGTTAGTGCATACCGAACGGTATCACGCATCGCGGTCTGCGTCCTAGCGGGGATGATGCCAATAGGCATGGTCATAAAGAGGACGTAGAGTGCTTCAGAACAACGTGGAACAAGAGGTATTCGGAAGACCACTAGAGCCGTATCCATGGTTAAGTGGCAAAGTGAATGGAATAACTCCACCAAAGGTCGGTGGACCCACCGACTAATCCCGGAATCAACCGGGTGGGTCGGTAGGCGACACGGGGAGGTGAACTTCCACTTAACGCAAATATTGTCTGGCCACGGCTGTTTTAGACAATACCTGCATAAATATGGGCATGCACAGTCCTCCGCATGCAGCGAGTGCGCGGGAGTTGAGAAACTGCGGAACATGTGTTCTTGGCATGTCCTCGCTTCGACGCGGTATGTGTAGCAGCCTCCCAGATCGTCCTCGATCTCCAACAAAAATGGCGAAACGACCAAAGGCAGGTCGCAGGGACCACCTAACTACTAAAGCACTAAGTAGTTAGACATAGTGGGTGCTGAACAAGCACAAGAGCCCCCTCCCTGAAGTAATACCGAAAGGTGGTTCCGGGGAGGGCCGGGGCCTAGGGCACGGGTGGGTTTTTAGTGGGTCAAGGAGTTGGCACCCTCATCCCCACACCCTGAGTTCTTCAGGTGTCTGGTTGCAGATTTTCCATCCCGTCTAAAAAAAAAAGGGTGACCACTGGACAGTAGCGTACTCCTCGCCTCTTGCGCTGGATTGCCACTTCAGCCGCCTTGGTCACGGACAGAATGGTATCCACCGTCGACTTCCCGGCTTTAGACTTTGTTCACCTTTAGCGACTTTGCTATCGCAATTAGTTCCTCATTTGTCACCGCCGCCCCGTCGCCGGCCTCCGTTGTGCCGTTGTCAATGCCCACGTGGTCACGGGTGTTCGACTGCGCCACCCACTTTTCCGTCGCAATGACAGCGTTAAGGTCTGGGATACTCGAACGCTAGTCATGGGACAAATCTACGGCGGCGGGGGCCATGGACTCGGGTCGTGTTTTGAAAAGAGTCCCCCAACGATTACCTGCAGCAGCTCTGGTGATTGCTCGGTTGGAACCGACGATCCTCTGGTTTTGACCATTATTACCCGATAAGCTTCACCCCACGGATTCGTATTGGCCTTCTGACACAGGCCCTCGAAGAAGGCTCACTTGCTGGCCTTTATGTTTCTCTTCAGTGCGGCCTTCGTGGTGACTAGCGCCCCTCTACGCTCGATTCTATCGGCGTTTGACCACGTTCTTTGCATCCTCCGTCTTGCGGGAGGCATGTTTTTCGGATGTCGGCGATCGACTCCGTCCACTAATACACCGGCGATCTTTAATTCCTCGGTTTGACTCCCCTCGGCATGGTCGCATCGCACGCTCGTGTAAGGGAAGGTCCATTAATTATGTCACGCAGTAAGGGGGAGGAGGGGTATGGGAAAACGTGAAGATCCATACAAAAAAATTGAAGGTCCATACAAAAAACGTGACAAGGGGGGAGGGGTGGGGTTATAAAAGTCAATTTTTGCGTGACGTAATTAATGGACGTTCCCTAAGTGTCATAACGAGTCGTTCACCGCAAGGTTCCTGGGTTTCGTGTAAGTTTCATTCCCCCTCCCGGCGCTTGAGCCTCTTTAAAAGTCTCTACGTCAAAGTAGGACGTCCTCCATCTGCGGGCGAAAGGAATGGATACTCCTCCTTCCACACGCTGCCTTGTATTGTGGACGTTACAATAACGAACCGCCAAGTGGTCGCTATGGGTGTAGCCATCATCCACCCAATCCAATTGTTAAGCAGCGCAGGACTGCTGAATGTTATATCGATTATCGATTCCGCTCCGTTTCTATGGTAGGTACCCTTGGTCGCCTAGCCCATTGGAGCCTAGCCAAGGCCTCCAGAAGAATCTGGCCCATGGGGTTGATAAGGTGGCTCTCCTCCGCTGTTAACAAAGGGTTTAGGCCAGTTAGCTCAGTTGTCATACGATTGGTACTGGAGCCGAGCATACTGGAAAACTGTTCAATCGACCGGGTACTTGCCCGTCCTCCATAATGCCGCCATATTGGACCTGTCGGTAACTCAGTTTCCTTTGCCGGCTAGGATGCGAAATGGGTCGGAAATTATGGCGATATCCGATGCCGACTCGCGAACTATCTGTCACAGCAATTGCTCGGCGGCCTCACAATGGTTCAGGTTTAGTTGGGTTACCTGCATTACGATTAGCGACCGGGCACCGACCAGGACCGGGGTTTCCCGGCGCACATCAAGCATTTGGGGGGACCTGTGCCATCCCACGCCTTGTGGCTTGTGCTGCCACACCATCTGAACATGTTGCTCCTATGTTGCTCTGTAGGTATCTAAAACATGCCTTCGGCGGCTGTAGGCTATGGTGTAGGCATATGAACCACCCCACCTTCACCTTCGCCACTTTTAGCGTCACGTTCGCGTCAACCGCCACTACTCTCATGGTTGCCTCCTGGGTCTCGAGTGGACCCTTCCGCAGACGTATGTCTGCGGCGTCAACCTTGATCTGGCACTGTTCCTTTAGTGCAGTGGAGATCTCGTGTACCTCGGTGTTCTTATCCAGGTTCTTGCACTGGATCGCCACCTGTGAGACGAGGGCACGTACTTCCACAACCTCACCTAAGGCCTGTCTTGCCAGGTCTCTGTACGCCGGGCCTTATAGCTCTGTCGTCTTCTTCAGCTCCAGGAGCATCTCACCGGTGCGGGTACGGCGTATACTCCGCACATCTGCGCCTAGGCCCGCCAATTAAGTGTCCTCGCACATCGCTTTCAAGACCTCGGAGTACTTTGATGCCTCGGTCTTGACGATTAGGGCCTTTTTGCGGTTACGGTTGCGGGCTACTTGTCGCTTTTCGATTTCTTTTTTCGTCCTATTTCTCTTTTTTCGAACGTCTTTCCAGTGGCTTTCCCTGCCACGCTTTCCCTTTGAGGGCGTCTGCCACTACCCGCTTCTTTTTTTTTTTTCTATGCAAACTTGAAGGCTAGCAGGGAGGCCATGCGAGGGTTGACACGGCCCTTCAAGGGGAACCGTGTTCAGAGCCTGATCAGCGTAGGTCAGGTAAAAGGTCATCTGAGCCTACTCCCGCCCGACACTGGCGAGGTTGGACGGTGGAGAATGGAACGTACTGGAGGCCACTGCACAACAGTACCACTTGTTATCCTTTTCGCAGTCAGTTACTGGCATCCCTCAATACGCCGTATGGCGCTCCCTCCGTAGTTTGATTAGCCGTTAAGGGAAGCTTTACGTTTCCAAGGTGCACCGCGAGGAGGCGAACAACATTCACACGTCAGCAACCCCCCCCCCCTCTCTCTCTCTCTCTCTCTCTCTCTCCGAAAGTAAAAGTCACAGCTCTAATGGGAGATTGCGTGGAAACCTTATAAATTCCAATTTTATTTTTCGTTCTATTCAGGTGGAAACTGCTGCAGAAATTTTCAGTAAACTGAATTTGACATGGTTTTGGAATAGAAAAAGGAATTTCGAACACAATACCGACCCTAACTTCATATTTGGTCAATCATGCGGTCGTGTCTTGTACATTTCCCTTCTGATTTATTTTAAAAAAATACATGTTCAGCTGTTCGTTCGGAGTTTCATATCAGTTATTCATAACTAACCTTCGCAGGCCATTCCATTATCCAAGACCTATAGACCCGACCAAGAGCTGTCCGCTCCTCGATGAGCCACGATACACAAAAATGGCATTCTAGTTTCAGAATCGGCAGAATCCATATAATTCGTCAAAGCTTGCACTTGACTTCCCTTTGTTCACAAAGTGGTTCCAACTTCAAAAACAATTTTAAAAAGTACACTTTCAAGTTTCGACGTTTTGTCTTCTCTTCTCCTCCTGACACATTCTCACGCATCAGTTCAGGCATACTAACCCACTCGATCAATCCTCTCGAAGTTTACATTGGGTCAAAATCCGTCAATGAGTCCAGTCCCTGCCAACCTGTCCGGCCACTCCAGAACGTCGATGCAAATATTTACTCAACGGATTGGAGGATTTGTTTTCCGATCGAACCCCCTCCAGTGCAAGCAGATAAGTGTATGGTGGCCCTCCTGATGGCTCCGCGGCTAACCCACGCATACCACTCGTCATACCGATTGACGGGTAGTATCAGCAGCACTCAGGTGGGTTACAGTACCTCACTAGGCAAAGAAGCCAAATTGAGCCAACTCAATATACCCACACCATACCAGTCAATCTACCACGGCAAAGAGGTGCCTTCGAACGACGACGGCCGAGGGCAATTTTGACACCAACGCATTTTCCAGTTCCAGTTGCGTTGCGATCCACTCACACGGCGTCCCGCAAGTCCCCGAGCCACAGAACTCCTAATATTCGTTCAAAAGAGATCTCGACCAGACCAGACCGGATCGGACCGTAGCTAAAGGTGACTTTGATCGCACAATAGGACACTAATAGGGAACTCGCACAAATTACCCTCCACCGGCAGACAGGTTTCATGCAAACCTGCGAGGTTCGATTTGAATGAACCGTTTGTTCATAGTCACATCGTACATCGAACGAGCGACCACCGATCATATACATAGCAAAGTCACCCGTAGAAGAGCTTCTTGTGAGACTCAGCTCAGCCGCTGCTCGGGAAGCTTTCAGTAATATCTTTATTTGTTTTGAATCGCTTCTCAAGACAAGTCGCAATTTTCTGTTTCGCGCGCGCATACGAGTTGCATGGAGAAGTGTGGCACTATCGGAAGAATGTTTATATCGGAAAATTGCAATAGAAGATGTTCACTTCCACCGATCAACAAAAACACTGTCGGAAGTAACCGCTGATTGTGTTGCTGTAATTGCACCACATGAGAAGAACCGTCGGGAATAATTTAAATTAATTATCATCAATTACGGTGAACAGAGAATGTTTCTTCGGGATTGTCCGCGTCGTGTACACACAACACCGGGGTCGTAGTTAGTCAGTGTCTGGCGCAGCATAAAAGAAACGAAGAGCTGTGAATGAATTTGGTGTATGAATGAAACTCGCGCCTCGTGTCGTCGATGCAAACTTTATGAATGGGCCACGACGGAACGGACGGACACAGGTTGGCATTCCGTTTGCACGAAAAAAAGTGATGGATTATAATTGCAAAAGTTTTCCGTCATGATATGCTAGTGCCGTTAACGTGTCCCGCTGATGGGGAAGTGATTCATTCGGCTGTGAACTATACAGACCTGGGTTTAATCGTTACTATGAGTCAATAGTGCATTTTTTGTTGTGGCGGTTATATGTGTGTGATCTTGTTCTGTGGAAACAATCTGCCAAGATTTACTCGGACGACTATCGCGTAACTTGTTGCATTGCCCGACGGCTGGATCGCATTTCATTGCTGGATAAATATGGAGAGTGAAAAGGTGAGTCACATTTCTACGTATCCGGTTCAGTTATTACAGCGACGGAATGATTTGGTGATATTAACACTGCTCTATGAGGCTGAATTATATATTCAAAAAAAGTCATGGGAAAGATATCCATGATATTTTTAAAAGACAGTTATCAAATAGTGTTTATTTTTCCTAATAACAACGATCGTCACAAATACTGCAGTGCGAGAACGACCACTCACAAATAGCAGTGGGTAACGGAACGGAACATATTTCAGAAGTGCAGACGAATTTTTCAAACGACTAGAATAGCAATTTTCCATTGCAAAGCGGTTGAGCAACTTTTTTCTTATAAATAAACTATCCAAAGTCACTAGAAAATGAGAAGAAAGAAAGAAGAAACTTTGTAGTAGAATACCTTTAATTAGAAAATGAGAAGAAAGATAAGTAATTTCCATTTAATTTCAACTATCTTTATAGCGTATTTTGATAGATACGCATATTTCGTCTACAATATGCAGATTTTTTCAGTGTCGTGTACTAATACTCGACAATGAAGTGTACTCATAGAGTATTAGTACATTACACTGAAGGAGTCTGTAAATTGTAGATGAAATAAGTGTATCTGTCAAGATAAGCAATAAAGGTGGTTGGAATTAAATGAAAATTACCAATCTTTCTTCTCATTTTCTAGTTACAGCTATTCCACTAAAACGCTCACACTCACCAGGATTCATTATACAAACCATTTATGGAAGACACAATAAAATAATAGTTTTGTGCTGGTTATAGTTATTTGAATATTTTCGGTAAATTTCTTTAGTAACAAACTACATCACACAAAATTGTTATCAATTGTTTATGAAATTGATCATTTCATCACAGCCTATGCATTTAATAAAAAAAAGTCAGATAGTTCTCAAGTAACGAATAGCCGTATATTTCACCAAAATCTCCAAAAACATCCAAATAGAAAAGTAAGATTGTAATGCGATTTCACATGGATTTGTTTCATTTTTCGCTATGGATCATGAATTGGAGAAAAACTACAAGGGCCAGCCCAATAAGCTTGTACGAAAAGGCGACGTCTCAAGCAACCATTTTAGTTTTATTCCAGCCGTATTGCACTCCTCCCGGCTTGTTGATAAAACTACATTCAAAACTGTTTTGTCCATCAGCACGTCCTCTATGCATCTTAAAAGCCGAAATGTGTACAAAGTGGCCCACTCTATAGACGGTTGTAAAAACAAATTAATAGAACCTTTATAAGAACAAACAGATTTAAAAAATGTTCTAGTGAAAGATGTTATGACCACTTGAAAACCTTCATAACACCTACTGGTTCTTATCAAAAATAGTATAGGGCCAAATGGCCACAGCTGTAAAACTTCACGGTGATATCGTGGTTGGTTTTCGTTGTTCTGCTTTGTTCGTTTCTCTGCTCTTCTGGTTCATTAAACAGTAAATAATATCGAAGAAAAAAATTCTAGTGTTGCGGAAAGTTTTGTTTGATAGCATAATATCCAAAACAAATTAAGTTTTTTTTTATAGCGTATCATGTTCCAAACCATATGCGCATTAAATTTTATGGTGAATATTGGCACGATGAGGGGCGAAAATAAATGCGCCTCGGAGATTATGCAAGTTTACATCAATAAAAATAAAATTGAAACAAATATATTCGACAAATTAATCATGAATTTCCTGAGAAATTATAGAATTCAATAAAGTTATCTAAAAAAATGCCAAAATTGGTATCTGATCCGCAGCTCAATTATTTCATATACTTCAATATGGCGATTGGAAGAAATAAAGTTTTGCCAAAAAGCCAATTTATTTTCGCAATGGCTACTATAAAGCTATTTGGTCATTTGGTGACTTTCCTTAATGCCAATTTGCCGTTTAATGCATTTACTGGAGGCAAAATTGTTTTAAAATGCTTTTCCAACAGACCACAATAAGATAAATCGAATCAGGCCTAGAACGGCATTTCAAAACAGCAATTTACGAGTTGATAAAGTCAACATAAAACCTCTGAAAGAAGTAAAAGGAACTTTAAAAGACAAGGTTTTAAGATCGTTGTAAAGATGCTGTGTAGGTTCTCATTAACCTGACTAAAATTTGAAACCTGTTGGCACCTCTTACGACCATAATAAAACCAAATTAATTACTAGTGCCTTTCATGAAAAATTAATAAAACTTAATAAAGCTAGATGGTTTTGGAAATGTTACTTTGGGTAGGACTACGTACATAGAAACAAATTTAATCCAGTTAAGTTGAAAATATCGATGATCAACTTGAAATATAAGAGTCATTTAAAATAAATAGAAAGCATTTTGCGAACGTAAATAACAGTTTTTTTAATCAAATGAAACTCTTAGCGAACTTCTTAAACCTGGAGCCTGTTAGCAATCATTGTAAATCCAGAATTAAAATAACCAAGATTCATAGAATAAATCAAATAAATTTAAAACGCAACCTATAAAATCCAAAATTTGTACGTTTATTTTACGTTTATTACGTTTATTAATATGTTTAAAATAAACATAATCTGATTTTTATTTCAAACATCGATGTCACTTGGTTTTAAACATAGAATATGTTTGAAATAAAGCAAGTGGGTGCTTGTGCCCAGAATAAACCAAGTTTATATTTGGATTCACCTGTAATATGTTTGTTCTTTCTGCGTGTTGCAACGTGTAATCTAAGTCGCTTAAATGCTTAAAGGGAGGCCGAAATTGGTTTCGTTCAAAATCCAACGAAACACTCGTGAATTTCGTATTGTGGATTCCACTCCCATACACTAAGCGTCTTAGTTATTTAGGAGAAGTGTCCTAAAGACCCCAAGACTCGGGCTTCATTTACCACCAATTGCTTACGGTTTCTATAAGGTCTATGTGTGTACATCACTGCCGAATGTTCAAATGGTCGAAAACATTACGACTTCGGCACACAACGATACACAAATAGAAAGAAACATTGAACTTACTGCGTTATCTAAATCTAATTCACATTCAGGGAATGCTAGATTTGGCAGAAAATTCATGTAAATTTGGGCCAGATAACGCCCGAATCTAGCCTGTTGAATGAATGATTGCAAACATTGTTGTATGACACATTAAAGATTGCAAACAATTGTGTTATTTACCCATGCTTTAGTTTGGAATTAATTTCACGGGTAGTTTTGCGCGCCTGTTAAATTCATTTATTTTCATGTCATGTCAACAATTTTTCCACTTATTTTGATGGCCCTGAAATGTGACGTATTGGGTTTCATTGAAACAGCCACCGCTGTAGTAAAAAGTATAAATATACAATTTTGGGTCGCTGATTTCAAATATGCTGTCCAAATTGTCGTATTAGGCCACATTATCAGATATGACAACTTTTTGGTCCCCTGAAATATAGTAGGTATCCGATAAAATGATAAATCCATTGGTCTTGCCTTAACACCCCATTCACACTACAACTTATATCACGTGATACAGACTATCTTGATATCAGGATCTATACATTTTTCACTGGAAATAATGAACATGGCATTTAATATCAAGACACTCTATATAACGTAATATAGGTTGTAATGTGAACGGGGTTTAATTCAATACGGGTTTTTCCAAATCCATTTGTATTTATTCTTGGTGGTCGTTTAAGTAAAAGCGACTAGCCTAGTTAATTGTCAATCAAGAACTGAATTTATTTCTTCAAACTCTTACAGACTAACAATATCATGGCATGCTTTAGTTTAGGGCAATCGTGTTGCTTCGACTACGGCTTCCCATAACTTCTCCTCAATCACGATCCTTTGCAGGCCAATTGATGTTCGTAGTCTTTCCAGCTTTATTCGCGGTAGCGGCTTGGTAAGGAGGACATCCGCTTCCATGAATTCGGTTGAACAATACCGAACGCACAGGACTCCAGAATTCCTCAGGTCCCGGACGAGGTTGCACCTGGTGTCGATATGCTTGGTACACCGGGTGTCGCCTTCGTTTCGCAGCATGTTGATACAACTTTGATTGTCCTCCTGGATAAGAACCGGGTACTAAATATCCTCGCCAAGGTCTCGCATAAAATTGATGATCGGGAATAACTCCTTCATTGATTCCGCCAGAGCTATGTACTCCGCTTCGGTTGATGAGAGCGTAACGCAATCCTGCTTTCGTGCTGTCCAGCTGAGCGGTCCTTCCCCAAGTTTGAACACAAATCCGGAATTCTATTTCCAATCAGTCCGATTTCTAGCCCAATCCATGGTTTCCTTCACATTCCAGTTTCAATCGAAAGCTGGCAGTACTCTACAAGTACCGCAGGGTTTGCTTTGCTTCCGTTGGTTTACTTACTCTGCGCCCGAAAATAGACGTCGTAATAGTCAAGTCTGGTCTTGTACAAACGGTCACATAAAGCAAAGCACCAACGAGACTTTGATACTTCTCGTTTGACGAAATGACTTCCTTATCCTTTTGCTTGATGTTGGGGTAACCACCGGTATTGGTGAAGCCTTCACTTGCTCAATGCCGAATCTTACCACAATTTTCTGGATGTAGCTCTCTTGCGACAGCAAAAAATCTCCGTCCGCAGTCCATTCCACCTGGAGATCCCGAGGTAGTTTCTCAACTCGCCAAGGCAGGAAGCCTTGAATTTATTCCGCAGGAAAGAGCAAATTCGTTGGTATTCTACGTTCCCATTGGTGACGATCAATATGTCGTTGACGTAGGGTAAAATAAATGCCCCTGACGAAAAGGGAGCTGTCTAACTTCGGATTGAAGACCTGTGCAATGAGGCGCGCCTTGTATCTCGCCACATTTCCATGTTCATCCATCTTTTTTTTGAATATCCACTGGTTTCCGGCTGGTGGGCAATTGAATGATCTTCCAGTTGTTGTTTTCCTGCAACGAGGTAAACTCCTCGTCTATAGCTTTCTTCCACTAATCTCGCTCAGTATCACTTAGAGCTTCCGAGACGGTCCGTGGCTTAGCGGTCCGAACTCTCCGTATCTCGAAGTTTGTACTCTTTTCGAATGGAGTCCATTTTGTAGCGGGTACAGTCATTTTTAACGCATCGCAGACAAATAGTTCGTCTTCAAAATATACTTTCAGACCCCATCTCTGTCACCTTGGGGGTACCCCAAGGTTCACATTTTGGTTCACATCTTTTTATTTTGTTCGTAAACGACATTTCCTACATACTTAAAAAAAACAAGCACTTATATAGACAGACGGCATGAAGCTCTTCATGGAAATAAATAATTCTAGCAAGGCAGGAGAATTCCAGAACAAAATTAATTTATTCAACACAAAGAGCAAAAGCTTACTTCAACTTAATGTAAATAAAATTGTAACTCAATAGAATTTAGCTGAAAAATTTAAACACCTCGTAATGAAAAATTTATAGGAAACCACATAGTAGAGAAATGCAAAATAGTAAGGGGCTTAACATTATCCTAGACTCAAACTTACTTTTGTAGAACATTACAATACAATTATGATTAAAGCAAATAGTATGCTGGACTTCATTAAGAGGTTCAGCTACAGTTTTCAAGACCCATACACCATTAAGTTATAATACATTACATATATAAGGCCAATTTTTGAATACTAAAACCTTGTATGGAAACCGTACTGTACCATACATGAAGAAGGCATAGAATCCGTTCAAAAAAAAAATCTTTTATATGCCCTTTGGAAATTGAATTGGACTGTATTTCCACTTCCATCATATGAAGCGCGCTGCATGCTCATCAATTCACAGACACTCAAGGAACGCCGCGAATTTGCAATGCTTTTCTACTTCAATGACAATATTTCACGTCGTATAAAATCAGAAGTAATACTCTCGCAATTGAATTTTTATACTCCTAGCCGGCATCTTAGAACACGGAAATTATCCTTAGAAAAATCATACAAAACAAATTATGCAAAAAATGGTCCCATCAATCGCATGCTGCGCCAGTATAATCTACATACATTGCGAAATTATTGGCATCACTTTTTCTAAAGAACAAATAAAATCTCGTCTAGAAGACAATAGAAATAAGGCATAGCATATAAGTATGTAAAATCGTTACCATTGTATGTAGTCTACTTTGCTTGACGAAACAGTAAATACTTTTATACTATGCGGGAGTGCATTTTTTTTAATTCATTTATTTGTACAGTTGAAGTCCTCTACCTTATAATTTTGATGTTAAAGATATTGGTAACTGCTTGGAAAATAGATGCACGCTAAGACAAGTTGCCGAAGATGCTGTGATCTCCTTCTGAGGTCCAGGTACGGAAATCTTGCAAAGACCATTGCAAAATTCCCTAGATAATCTGTCCATCTGGGCCAGACATTGGGGATCGAATTTTCACCGCAAAAAACGAATTGGTAGTGTTTACTATAGACTGTTCCAGAAAGTATAAGCACATTTTCAAAATAACAAAAAAGGTGTGCTTATACTTTCTGGAACTGGACTGTTCCAGAAAGTATAAGCACATTTTCAAAATAACAAAAAAAGGTGTGCTTATACTTTCTGGAACAGTCGTTAGAAAGCGGTTCCAAGCCCAACTGCGTCTCAAGCTGTTGGGAAGAGCCGTTACCCAATCTTTGACCTTCAAATACCTTGGAGTAATGTTTGAATCAAAATGTACTTGGAGTACTCACATTGCGTATTTAAAACAGAATTGTCAACAAAGGATCAAATTTCTAATATCAATTTCCGGGACATGGTGGGGTGCTCACCCGGAAGACCTCATTAAACTCTATAAAACAACTATTCTTTCAGTTCTAGAATATGGCTCTTTTTGCTTCCTCTCGGCAAGAAACAGCCACCTCATTAAATTGGAACGCATTCAATATAGTTGTTTACGTATTGCCCCTGGCTGTATGCATTCAACACATGAGCCTGGAGGTTCTGGCAGAAGTAAAACCCTTACAAATCCGCTTCTTGGAGCTCTCATCTAGAATACTGACCAAGTGTGGAATCAGTAACAACCTTGTGATTGAAAACATCGAAGAAATGCTTGTGATCTCTCCATGAAACAGGCTATTCAAGAAGTTCCAGATCAACTTCGACCTATTTAAATCCACATACCTTTATTCAAAAGTACCAACATGTCAATTGCGATAGTAGATTTTTCACTGATGGGTTCCGCATTGATGGATCCTACAAAGAATACTCATATGCCATCCGGAAACTTCAGGAACCTTGTTCTGTATATGTTGCTGAGCTGGCAGCAATCAATTTCGCATTGGTTCGATGAAAACAGTGAGGCACTCATCGTACTTTCTTTTAACAATAAGCAGATGTGTGCGTTGGTCGAAAGATCATTTAGGATTACCTTCGTATGGGTCTCCTCACATTGCTCAGTTCTTGGCAATGAGAAGGCCGACTCTCTAGCAAATGTGGGCGCACAAGAAGGCGAGATTTTTGAAAGAAGAATTTCACATGATGATGTTTTCCCATTAGTACGTCAGAGTTCTCTTAAAAGTTGACAAAACGATTGGACAAGTAATTCTCTTGGGCGATGGTTACATTCTGGAAGTCGGAGTTTCATTCGAGTGATGTCAAGACTTATGTCCAACCACTACTCGCTAGACGCAAATCTCTACAGAATTAACCTCGTCTATAGCAATATATGTAGACGCGGAACCGGTTGTGATGACATCGCTCACGCAGTTTGGCATTGTCCGGATAATTATGTCTCTAGAGCACGATTATTGAATACCCTAGTGGCCCGAGGTAGACAACCTGTCCGCGAGGTAAGAGATGTTTTGGGAATGCGTGATCTTCCCTACATGCAAGAGGGTGAAGTCATTACCCCCCTTCCCCTCCACTCTAGTAAGTTCCCTGCCATTGTGTACCAGTTATATTATCCTTTTGTTTCTGTGCTACTTGTACCTATCCAGCAAGCTATGGTCACCATGCTGCGGCTTAGTTCCTGAGAGGGTTCGAGAATTTGGTAGACATCGCAACCAAAAGCAGCAAATAATGGCTTAAACAAGTTACCTGCCGAGCCCTTTTCAAACGATAATGTGACCCATTAGCCTCGAGCTAGCCACGAGTAATTGGGAGTAATTGGCACCCCACTTTGTGTGTATATGTGTGTGTATATATACAATCAAAAGCCCACCGTCCGGCAGTGATTTTATGGAAGAAAAATATTGGCAGTTAAACGAACTGTTGTCGATTTGACAAACGTTTTTAAGCCCGGAAGTTGGAAGGTGATAGATCTGTTGGGATCCAGTGACCTGTTTCAGAATGCCTGGTTACAACAACAACAAGCTCCGCATAAACACGGTACAAATATCAAATGGAAAAAGGTACTGTGCATACACTTCCATCATCAAATCTTATTGTTTTGAGGATAACACGTATTTAGCAGTATCGTTCAAATTCAGAAAGATCTCACTGGATATTGTTGCAACATTCTTTTCGAATGGAAAAGCCCGAATACAATTAGTACTTCGCGCACAAATGCAATAAAATGAAAATCTCAGGTAAAAAAACACTTCCGAAAAGAAATATAACTTGAAAAATTACAATCAACGAAAGAAACGAAACGTGCAATGTAAGAAAAAAAAACTTCAAAGCTCTCCATTTCTACACCACGTGTTAGCTTCGTTCTTTGCTTCTGACCAGCAAATGGCCGTTTTCTACATTGCACTGAGCAAAGGTCTGGATGTAAGTCGCGGGTTCATTCGTGTGATGTCAAGACTTATGTCCAACCACTACTCGCTAGACGCACATCTCTACAGAATTAACCTCGTCGATAGCAATTTATGTAGGTGCGGAACCGGTTATGATGACATCGCTCACGCAGTTTGGCATTGCCCGGATAATGATGCCTCCAGGACACGACTATTGGATACCCTAGTGGTCCGAGGTAGACAACCCTTCCGCGAGATAAGAGATGTTTTGGGAATGCGTGATCTTCCCTACATGCAAGCGATTTACGAATTCCTTTGTTTGTCTGATCTAAGAGTGTAACGTCATCACCCTCCTTCCTTCCACTCTAGTAAATTCCCAACCATTGTGTCCCAGTTATACTATCCTTTTGTTTCCGTGCTACTTGTACCTGCCCAGCAAGCTGTGGTCAACCATCTGGGGGTTAGGTCCTGCAAGGGACTACAGGGATCGAGTATTGGTAGATGTCGCAACCAAAAGCAGCAAACAATGGCTTAAATTAGTTACCTACCTAGCCCTTTTCCAAACGATTATGTGACCCATTAACCTCGAGCTAGCCACGAGTAATTGGCATCCCTCTTTTACTAATAACAAAAAGTAAAAACTAGAAGGGACAGCCCAATGGGGTTGTACGCAAAGTTGACGTAGGACTACGAAGCAATGTGCAATCTAGATCGCTTGATTGTTTAAAGAGTGGCTGAAATTTGTTTCGTTCGAAATCGAATTCCCATATACTAAAAATTTCGCACTACAACCTTAAATATTTGATATAGCCTGTCTTGGAATCTAAATTCATACATAGGTTATCAAATTTTAACAAACAATGCCCCAAAGGCTGAACTGAAAATTTCATGTTAAACGTAAACACTTTAAACACATCAAAAACATAAAATTAAATAAAGCTGAAGAACCCAATGGGCTAAAACACTTCAATCAAACACCCCGAAACCCAGCTTTCAGCTTTCCCAAACACGTGTCAACTTTCTTTTCCAGTTGTTTTGTTGGCCCTGAAAAGGGCCATTTTGGAGTTCGAGGGAACAGCTTCTAACACCGCCTCATTTTGCCATGAAGCTGGTTTACTTGATCATGGCTTCGGTTCGCTCTAAAACCTCGTGTTTGGCTAGCTCTCTCGACAGCATGATCAAAAGGCGGTTTGAATTTCCAGAGACGTCAGGGCCATCCGCCAATTGATTTAAGTTATTCGGGCAGCTACGCTTTCAATCCGCTCGGAAATGTCATTTATGAAGCTGTTCATAATGCTTATTGCTTTGGAGGAAATGACAGTGTCGGGTTAAAATGCTTCACTGTTTGCCTTCCGAGATGGTGAAGCGAGAATGCACCATAAGAGCATATTGTAGTTGATATGAGCGACCACCTGAAAATCATTATCCTTATTGCGCTGTAGATGGTTGTGGTCTGTTTGGAAATTCAAAGTCTATTATTGCCGATAGACGTCTGGGTCGAAATAGTGCTAACTGAACGATAGAACAGCATTGGGAAGTGAATATGTAAGAAAATTATATTATTAGCTCTTTAGATTCCATGTGATGGCCCTAAAAAGGACCGTTTGGTTTTAATAATGATACGGCCCTAGTTGTATTTTCTACGATGGTTGAACCACATACTTTGCAGCCATATGTATGCTCCGACATTGTTGGAGTTGGACATTCTGAAAATTATTTGATTCCTATCGAATGAATGAAATTTCAAACAGCACAAAAGAAATATTCAACCAAACAAATTCTTCAATAAGCAAACTGATTTGGTCGTACTGAAAAGGACGGATATAGTTGACAGGGAGAAACATTGTTCACGGTTTAACTTGGGGTTTCTTCCTGGTATTCTTGGTTCACCTCCTCGTCGGTGCGGGTGGCCATCTGCAGGTGACGTGGGATGATTCTTGTCCCGTTGTTGTCACGGGCGGCTTTTTTCCCATCAACTCGTAGGCTTAAGCAGCCTTATTTCTCTCAGCGAGGTTGCCGGGAGCATCGGCCCAAACAGCCAACTGCACCAACTTCTCTGGATAACGACTGCTCGCCAGTGCATCCTCCAGAGTGGTCGCACGCCTACTGCGCTGCTACAGCACATTTTGCTCTGCACAGCACTACAACTACCGTAAGACTGAATCAAATTTTCATTAAACGAAGTCAATGTGATACTAATTGCATCAGAGGGGACAAACTTCAGTTATTGCGCCACAATAATTGGTTTTAATAAGTGCACGCTAGCGGATGATTTTCTTAACAGAAATTTTTCCTAATTTGCTAGCCACTGCCAGCAACTAATCCGCTATGCATAACTAGGAACTAAAACGAACTAAACCACATAGTCAGTCATTGACGTGTCACAGTTCGGCTCGAATTATCCCTTCTAAAATTTCGTTCGATTGCTGTTCAACGGTTTAATGATATACTCCGGGACGCGGCGTTTTAATGAATGCTATTTTCAGCCGTGACGCGGTAATTGAACTACAAACCGACAAAAGAAAAATTCAACTAAACAAACTCTTAAGTTTATAAACTGATTTGGTCGTCCTGAAAAGGACGGATTTAATTGACGAGGGAGAAATAGTTGTGCAATTCCCTAGGGTTGTTTGTCTGGTCTCGGGTGGCTTTTTCCCGCCAGCTCGTAGGCTTCAGCAGCCATGTCTCTCTCAGCGAGGTTGACGGGAGCATCGGCACCAAAAGCCAACTGTATCAACTGGCTCTATGCACTCCCGCTTCACTTTACTAAATTTTTGAGAACAATTATATGCTATATCTTTTTCTCTCACGGAAATGTTACTCAATTTTCGTAGAAGTGGATCTAATCAAAAATTGAGTTGATCCACAGTTTAACGAAAAATTGCGTAACATATCCGAGAGAGAAAAAGAGATAGCATACAATTATACTCAAAATTGAGTAAAGTGAAGCGGGAGTGTGGCAACGACTACTCGCCAGTGCACCATCCAGGGTGCTTGCTGCCGCAAACTGTGTTGCACCAGCCACTGCACAGCTCTACGACTGTTGTAAGACTGAGTCAAAATTTCTGCTAAGAGCTGGTATGTTATGGCGTTGGATGCTATTGCACAAAAAGAAGGCGGTACTAACGAAGGCAATGTGATACAAATTGCATCAAAGGGGACGAACATTAGTCATTGTGCCACAATAATTAGTTTTAATTAGAGCACGCTAGCGGATGATTTTCTTAACAAAAATTTTCCTAATTTGCTAGCCACTGCCAGCAACTAATCCGCTATGTATAACTAGGAACAATGGCGAACTCCACCACATGGTCGGTCTCTGATGTGTTGCAGTTTGGCTCGAATTATCCCTTCTAGACTTTTGTTCGTTAGTTGTTCATCGTTTTGAGATAATATAATCTGGGACGCGACGTTTAGTGAATGCCATGTTCAGCCGTGACGCGGTAATTGAATAGCCAAACAGTAAAATGTTTTGTACAACAATATTGAATATCGGCTCCGTAAAGTGTTACACACGCCTGAGCCTAACAAATAAACGAACTGATTAAAAAAAAATACATTGCACTGTTTTTCTTTTTCGCTCTCCACACACTCTTCCCCGCTATGAGCCGACTCTATATCAACTCCTAAATTGCTCATAATCATCAAGTCACTCGTGACAAGTGTGTGTGACACCCTCTATTCCTCACCCAACCGGGGGCGTTGGGCGAGTAGAACTGCGAATAATTTGATCAATCATATGCCCTGCAATTGTGCCCTTTATGTTATGGAGGCCAATACAATAAAAAGGAGAGCTTTTGAGGCAACAAAAGTTATTCTCAAAGCTTTTGGGGAAATGGGAGGTACTGGGAGTCCACAACAGGTACAGAAAAACATTACATAGACGCCCTTATTCACACTTACAACTCAGGAATAGAAGGTCAAGAAGAGCCACCGTCACCAACTAAAGCTTGAACTGGGTACCTGGGAAACCCACAATAGCCAGCGGACGATGCCCTGGTCGTATTTAGTAAAAAATGGCATTTTGCTTATGGAATGATCTCACATTCTTGTTTTACTTTTTTTTGAAAAGAAAAAAAACTGTTCATCCAGAACCACCGTTGCCAACTAAAATTTGAACCAGGTATTTAATAAATCAATTATACCTGTCACCTTAGCCAGCAAACAATGTTCTGTTCGTATTTAGTGTATTTATTTATTATTGATTCGTCAACAGATAAAAATGCTTATCCCAATGACAATAAGCTAAACTTACATTACATACAACAATTAACACATACATCTTCGGAAACAACGCTTATTAACCTCACGGGATACATTAAAATTAAACACGTTATAATAGCTGTTGAAGACACGAGCCATGCTTAGCACAGGTTCGTGTTTGCCGTAGTTGGTCCTTGAGTGCCGGTTATTACGGGAGCTAAAACTGATTTCACAAAATACAAAAAGTAAAAAGTACTTAGCTGAATTCCATTTCATTACGTGTCCTATCCAAAAATCCCGATCAGGCAACTAGCATCGAGCAATCCCATAACCTCCAGCTGAAGTTTGAAGACACGGGTATAGTTTAATCGTACAATTTCTTCCTAATCCGACTAGAACCACAGAATTAATTCCAGTTGATAACGTCGAAACATTGTCGAAAATCTTCTCATGCTAGATTTCATTGAAACGAATGATCCACATCAAAGGGCATTGGGCAAAGCACACACAATCGAAGCAAGGACCACGTAGGGGCAACGCACAAAGTATGATGGTTGTCGGTTGGCACTCCCGTAACAATCAATGGAAGCATACTCTGGAGAGCACTCCACGACCGAAATTTAAAGTAAAATACAAGTAAAAGACAATTTTTTTCATCAAGTCACTCGCGACAAAGCGGAAAAATACTCTAATTTAATCATTTATGTCCGCGTGGCACAATACTAACAGCACTAACAAACACAGCTAAGCTGATATTAACTCTTCCTCCAGGTGCGGGGGCGAAACACAAAAACAAAACAAAAACGGGGAAAAACTACTGACCATCACAATTTTTTGGAAGGAATCGATTATATTCACATCATCTTACACAAAACACGTGGAGATTTTATGATTTCACTGTTCGTCTAAGTTGAATTGCGAATATATTTTTGATTTTATTTTTCGCGAAAAAGACGCAGCAAAAACCAAACACGTCAGTTTCCAAACACGGCATGCTGCGATCGAGTGAATGGCACCCCACTTTTAATAATATCGAAAAATAAAATGTTTTTAACAACAATATTGAATATCGGCTCCGTAAAGTGTTACACACCCCTGAGCCTAACAAATAAACGAACTAATTAAAATAAAATATTTGTAGAGGCTCCATCGAATCAACTTTACAGAGTCAAGTTTTCATATTAATATACATCAGTTATCTTAAAACTAAAGTTAGGGGATTAGGAATAACAATGGGAAGATGGGTGGGAAACAGGGAGCAAAACTTATAAAATGTCTTGTGTTCCTATTTTCGTTCACCTTCCCTTACTATTAATGACGTGTTCACCGTTCCATTGTTTCTCACGAGTGCTATTGAACCATTTGATCGAGTGGCGTGAGATCGAGAGCGCTTTTTGCCATCGATCTGCGGACACATGAGATGATAAACATCTGAGAAAAAAATATGCCTGGGGCCATACAACACCACCACCGATCGGTCAACGGAGCAGGAGGCGCGAGGGTGATTCCTAGACACACTTTTTTTTTGTCACTCGTTTGCCTTTGCCTTAACTCATATTGTCGTCGCAACCTCAGCGCACGGTAATCAAAAACAAAAACTCGGCTCATTTAATTCCATATTCGTCACATGTCGCAAACATGTCGGGGGTGAACGAGTGTGTAGGTGGACGATTTGAAATCTTTTCTCCTCCTTCGCATAGTTTAGAGGCGCTCTTGTGGCATGCTCGTTTTGGCATTTATTTGGCTTATCTAAAACTGACGATATTTGAAGAGTTTATTTGGTTTTTAATGGACGAGATTTGGTGGCGGTGCGGTTTCCTATTGGGCCATTTCCTACCTCGATGTCGATGATCGGACCGACACTCTCGGTCAACAGCTCTCGGGGTAGACAATCGGGGAGTGTTCTTTATTGAAGTGGATTTGATTTTATGGCTTTTTATGACGATAAATTAAAATGAAGACTTTGAAGTGATTCTGACCATTCGTGTCAAAGGTGACGTCAGGTTCGAATGGACCGGATATTGAATACTTACTCATGGGGACAATTTCCCTTGCGCCGTGGGATAGAAGGGTGTGTGGAGTTCAACTCATGGTTGAATCACATCAGTTGAATGAAATTTCCACCAATGTTATAAATGTTGTCCAATATTTTCATCGCATGCCGTTACGAAACCAATCACGAATCGTCAAACTTCCCTCAAGTTTCTCGTTATCTTACGGCGTTGCCAGCTGAGTCCCATTTGGTGCGAGGTGTGCACTTTTGCGTGGTACGATATGGTGTTAAGTGCATCACCTTACTGGAGAAGCCCACACACCATTCGACTTTTTTTTCCATGTTCAAAGTTAAAGCAATCAAATCGTTTAACTACACTGCAGTCTTATGTTTGCTACGGATGGTAGGAATAGAAATCCATGTTTGGGAGTAAAAACAAATCTCAAATCATCACATGCTGAGAGTACGACAACAATGTTCCTACTCTGCTACATCATCACCAAGCATAGTTAACCGTTGGCTTATAGGTACGAGTATAAAGAGTACACAAATCGTGGGTGACAAAAACTCTAGTTCAAGACACGGGTGGAGCACGCCCCGATAGAAGACTGTGGGTCTGCGCCATGATGTAGTATACTTAAATAACACCGAATTGTGACAGTGTTGTTGACGCGATCGCTTTGATGGAGATGGTGATGATCTTGGTGATGTGGGCCCATGCAGCTAAGCCACTTGTCGATACGCGCCAAGATACAAATTGATATAGGTGGGTATATTTGCCGTAACTTTGGAAATCATTGTAAAATCAATAATTCATATGATCACATTAACGCAGGATGAGCTCTACTTATGTTCACCGAATTAAGGCTTCAGATAGGATTACAAGTTTTATATTTGAGTTAGAGTTGGACGAAATATTGAATATATTCAAAATCTATTTATCGAACGACGTGTTAATATAATTCAAGCAGATTATGGCTTTGATTACTACGAGTATCGAGAAGATAAGCAGAAATTCATTTCATTCGCCAACCAATTGAAGACAATAGTCTGCCTTAGGCTATAATAGGGTTTTGCAAGCAAATTTCTATGGACGAATTTCACGCCAGCTCGTCTTCGTGATTGGCAGCACCCTCCAATGGAACTTTGTGGGTGGGTGGACTTTGTCTTTTCAAGCAACTTTGCATACCTTGTTTTTTTCAAAATTTATCTAGACTACCATTTGAAAAGGGCTTAAGTTTTTTGATCGATTTTTTTTAAAATCAACATAACTCAAAAAGGAAAAGACTTACCAAAAAGTGATGTATGAGTGACTTTTAGAAAATCATCCTAACTTTCACGATAAAAAATGTTAAATCGATTCTTACACCCTTAAAAATAAATATTTTCAAATTTAAAGCCAATTTGCAAGGAATGCAAATCTTAGAATTGGACGAAATTTTTTTTTTCATAAAGGTAATAAAATTGTCTAAAAGTTCGTGATACATTGCAGATGGGCACTTTTGAGGAAATTTTTTTTTCTCACAACCAATTTTTCATGTCACAACAACACAACTCAAATAATACCAAAACTTTCAAAAGAGTGGTTTATGAGTAACTTTAAGAAAATTGTGTGAACTTCAATGAAAAAAATTGTAAAAATTGTAAAATCGATTCTCACATACTAAAAACAATATTTTAAAATTTAAAGTCAATTTGCAAGAAATGACTATATTGGAATTGAACGAATTTTTTCTGTATACAGGAAATATGGCTGTCTAAAAGTTCGCCATACATTGCAATATGGGCACTTTTAAGGAAAAAAAAGTTTTTCTCACAACAACTTTTTCATTTCCTATTTTTACCGTGTATCACGCAAACTCGTCTTGTTATGGTCTTCAACACCCATACAGAATCCAATAAAATTTAGCAGTCGTAAAGAATTGAATGTATTGAACATTTGGTAAAAAACAATAATCATTTAGACTAACATTTGAAAAGGTTCAAAAACATTAAATTTCCCTTGACATCAGTAAAACAGAACCAAAAGTGTACAAGGCCTTCGAAGCTGCTTGTTCGGATGTTCCTATTTTTAGGGGCGATTCAAATATGGCTTCGTCAATCATTTTCACGTATTAGTATTTAACACAGCTTCATATTTTTAATTTATAAATCTTTCACATACAAAGTGAATTTCTTTGGATTATCCTTTGAATCAGGAAACCTTTGAGCTGAAATTTGATTTCCTGAAACAGGTACAAAGCAATGAACCTGTGTAACAGGTATTGTCTTTGCGTAGCTATAGAACTCCTCAAGTTCTTCTGACATTTTTGCATACTGTTCAGCTGATATCTAGCAGAAAGTCAGTTTTGTAATACTTATATTTGACTATTCAACTGCCCAGTCATATAGTTCTAGAGGAGTTTTGATCGTGTTTCCATAATCTTGAGCAAGGTTTGCTCTCTTTGCCATTCGCTTGAGATTACCATAAATAACATTACATGGGCCTTTCCCATGAGACGTTCCAATCCATATATGGACTTGAAATTTCACACGCTGGCAAAGTTATAATGGGCCGCTGCTAAATTTGACATGAAAATAATTTTTGAGCAATATATTGAATTTTGTTTAATGATATCTAGCAATTTTGATATGAACAACTGACCTGCTATTGAGTCATGGGACAATACTTCAAATATTATGATAAATCCGTTATATCCAATTTATTGTCCATCTTGTAATGTGCTTGAAAGGTTTGGTAATAAACAGGACCAACCACTTGATTTAATTGTACGTAAGTTTAAAAAATTAATAATTTAAAAATAGCAGCCTTAATTTTTCAAACAATCAAGGAATCTTAAAAAATCCAAATTGTCATTATAATTAAATTTAATTGGCTTCTGTGTGGTTTTAGGACCAAATTATAAGACGAGTTGGCACGATACACCGTAAAAAATTGGACATGAAAAATTTGTTGTTTGAAAAACTTTTTTTTCCTTAAAAGTATCCATCTTACGATGTATGGCGACAATCATATTAACTGTATTAAAAAAAATTTTGTCCAATTTTAAAAAAATTTGCAAATTGACCGTAAATTTTAAAATATTTTTTAAATATTGTACAATTTTTACCAATTTTTTCATGAAAGTTCAGGCAATTTTCTAAAAGTCCCATACATCACTCTTCTGTAAGTATTTTCCTTTTTTGAGTTACGTTGATTTAAAAAAAATCGATCAAAAAACTTAAGCCCTTTTCAAATGGTAGTCTAGATAAATTTTGTAAAAACAAAGTATGCAAAGTTGCTTGTTAAGACATAGTCTACTCACCGGATTCATGAACTCAACTCAGCTTTCTCAATATTTTCTAATATGATCGATGGACACCATGTGTCTCCAGAAAAATCGGATATCCGGGACTGTGTTACGAAAATGGTATATTTATAAATGTTTCAATAGAAAACCAACAATAATGATACAAAAACTGTGGGATGAATACACAAAATGTGTATGATTGCCATATGACAATCCGGTGACTTGATTTAGGAACTGTCACCCCGGAGCATGTTCCCATGAGGCCACAGCTGGCCAGATTATTATATGAATTGAACCCTAATCATATGGGTGTCAACATTTTTGGAATCGTTCCAGAAGAACATTTGTCATAGTTATTGGACCCATTCATGGCCAATTCGTGAGGCACCTAGTCAAACACTTTTGAGGAATCATCGTAGATTGTGTCAACCTGACACCGCTTTTCCAGCTCATTGATCACAGTGTGGGTGTAAGTCATGAGGTTCGACGAGGTTGACCGCTTTTTTACGAAACCATGTTCAGATATTGTAGGCTGCAGGGCATGTCGTGCAATAGACTTTCAGAAACTTTCGCTTGGCAGATCAAAATAGATATCGGTCGATAGTTCCCCACGTAATGTGTGTTTCCAGCCTTGTGGATGGGAATAATTGATGCCAGCTTCCAAGCATCCGGAAATACTCCTTCGATCAAGGATCGGTTGAAAATCGCTGCTATGGGAACAGACAGCGACTGAGCGCATTGTTTGACAAATGCGGGCGGAAGGAGATAGAAACCAGGACCTTTAGATGAATCGACAGCGCTGAGAGCTTTCAGAATATCGTCATCACTAAAAGTGACTTGAGGATGTCGAAGTGTATACGATGGAAGACTTTTCAAGTATTGCTGCGACATAGGAGGTGGGTTGGCGTCGTGTACGGAACGAAAGATTTCGGTAAATAGATTCACAACTATGACCTACGAGCAAAAGCTTTGAGACTTGTAGGAAACATCAACGGGAACTCTGGCAGAACTTTTTCGATTGTAGGTGTAAGTCCAGAAGGAAGAAGAATGTTTTCTGAAATTTGCTTGGATACTGTCGGTATACTCACGGAAACGAATCTGTTGCAGTGTACTCCTCTTCAACAAGCTTCAACTCTCTCGTGCTCGTTGAATTCCTGTTGCGGAAGGACCGTTTCCTGATCTTTCATAAGCGGTTACGACAATTGCGGAGTTGTGGCGTCTACCAAGGTTGGCTAATCTGTTTAGAAAGCCTACGAGGTTTTTAAGGAACAGTATCCCAGATGATTTGATGGATAGTTCCATAGAAAGTGGTAACGGATGCATCGATAGAAGCATTGTTCAGTAGCTGGTTCCAATCCTGGGAGGCAACTATTGCATTTATGTCTTGGTAATCACAGTGACTGAAATCCGGATCATTACGCGGCGTGATGCCTGGTAAGGATTCATCCTTTCGAGAACGGGCGTCCACAGTTAAAACGAATGGCTTATGACGAGCGTCCATTTTTAGAAGAGCAGATGGATATTCGAAATAGGTTTGATGTTCAATAGTTATGGTCTTTATAGTTCCATGGGTAAAAACGAAAGGATGAGTTATGTCAGCGACATAATTGCAAAGTTGACGTAGGACTGCTTGTTGATGTGAACAAATGGATGTCATCGAATTAATAAATTTCTAATATATTTTATGCAGTCTAAAGAACCATGAAACCCTATGCTATTAGTGTGAGGCTTTACTATTGAGTATCCACGAACATTTATAGAAACTGCAGTTCGGGTCGCATTAACTGTCAATAATATTTTGTTTGTTGAATGTCCAATGCGCTTGTAAGTGTTAAATGGATCCTGTGTTTACATATACATTGAACATAGAGCGAATTACAACGAACAACTTAACTCGAGACCCAGAGGACCAGTTTGGACATTTATGTTTTGCGAAAAGTTCCACGGGACGGAGCGGGAATCGAACCCTCACTTCATGCCAATCGTTTGAACGACGGGTGACGCCGCTAACCACTTGACCACGAAGGTAATGAAAATTTCGATGAGCCCAAGAGAAATTTCAATCAAATATACTCTTTAGTCGGTAAACTGATTTGATCGTCCTGAAAAGGACGGATTTTGGTTGTTTACGGAGGGAACATGGTTCGCGATTGAAATTTTCTTTTAACCTCTTGGGCTGCAGGACGTTTGGCAGGACACGATTCTGTTAAATGGTCACAACGGAGAAAAGTTCTTTCCAGTTCCTCATCGTTGCGGACGACCAGGTGCAGGCGACGTGGAATGATTCTGGTCTTCTTATTTTCACGGGCGGACTCAGCTTTGATGTTCTACCTTTCGAATGAAATACTTATCTTAAAATTTTTGTGGGCCAGACAGGAGACAGGAGATATAATCGCTCAAAGTATCTAAATCTGCGTAACGCTTTCGATTTCAGGAATTTTAGAACGGCGCCCCTATACAGGAATAGAAAAAAAGAGACGTAAGCCCTAGGTCAAAACGTTCCCTGTCGACCTCTTAAAGGTGAATCCTAGAGGGTTTGAGCTGTTTAGTGGAATGCATGTAACTAAAAATTAGAAGAAAAATTAGTAGTTTCCATTTAATTCCAACTACCTTTGCTTATCTTGAAAGATACGCGTATTTCGTCTACAATGTGCAGACTTCTTCAGTGTCTCGTACTGATAACTCGACTTAGTCGACTTAGTTTTTCTTCTAATTTATACTCTTAAAGGTGTTTTTTTTTTGTTGGACACACAACGGCTAATTCCAAGCCAAAGAAGGCGTATACAACGAAATTGTTTGCAATATTTCATGCGAAGTACAACAATTTTTACAATCTTTCATGCAACGGATAGATTTAGGCGTTATCTGGCTTAGATTTACATGAAATATCCCATTATTTTCTGCCAAACCTAACATTCCTTTTATGTGCATTAGATAACGCAAAAAAAACAATCTTTCTCTTTATCTGTGCGGATTTCTTTCAAAGAGAGAGCTTACCCGAGCAAAGGATTATACAAAAATGATAACAAGTTCTAATATCAGATTATCAGTGTTTGATAACAAAATAAGTTATCATTTAGGTTGAATAAACAGCCAAAATAACAAAAGAGATAACAAAATAGTATTCGTTGGAGGGGGCGACCCCGGCGTATAAGTTAACATACATACCTCTCACGCCTAAGTCACGAGTTCGAATCTCACCTCCGGAGCAGTTACGAAAATTCCCAAAAGTGGTGTTTGACTGACTACGACGGGAGATGAACCAGCCCGAGGCTGAAAATCTCGATAATCAAGACAAAAAAAAAAAAGTATTCGTTGGATATCACAATATTAACTCGTTTTATTAACTCGTTTTATTATAGTTCATTTTGATTTGTTTGTGATATGAACAATATTTTTGAGTCGATGATATCAGTTTGTTATTTTACTTTGTTAGGATTGATCTTAAATTTATGACAAATCATTCGCTCATTGAAAGTAATTAAAATATTCAATAATTATTCATTCTCAGGATGTGATAATGACAACCCTTATGTTATTGTAATTGTTACAATTCAAATTATATGTGGTCGTTGGTTTTGAACATTCAAGGACAGAACATGAACATTATTCAAAAATATCAGATTCAGATTCGAGCACTCGACACTGAAGAAGTCTGTAAGTAGCAGACGAAATAGGCCTATCTGTCAAAAGATAAGCTCATAGTGGAATTTAAAGGAATTTGCTCGCGTTTACTAGCGAAAATTTTAAAATGTGTTTCAATGTTTTATTTTTTATTTTTTAAAAAGTGATAAAATTAATTAATTAATTTTTCCCAATTACAATCGTAAAAAAAGTGAAAGCGATTCATATTGAAAAAAAAATGGGATTTTAATCCGCCCATTTCAAACTTCATCATTAAACCGGTTGGTGCTTGATTGTAAAGTAAATCTTAGAAACACTTGCAAAAAATCAGTCAACCATATATCACAACTGAGAATGTAAACTGTAAAATGTTCATCCAGAGTGGCTGCTAAAGCGTCTGTTACCTCACAGTTTGAAAGAAACCTTTAATTGTCTGCGTTATCTAATGCACATACAGGGGATGCTAGATTTGGCATAAATTTATAAGATCATTAATTTCAATTTAAGTCAGATATTGCTGGTGTCTTGTCTGTTATATGGAATATTCCAAACAATGTTGTATGCTGTATGAAAGATTGCAAACAATGACGTAGGTGAAATTTTACACGTTTGTTAATGTTGATTATTTTTTCTGTGCTATTCTGAGACAACATTCTCAACTAATCGGGCCATATTTAGCATCGTATCCAACTCGACCAATCGAGCGATAACGGGAAATTGTGAAAATGGAAGGAGAATCAAAATATATTCAAGTGTTTCAAAAAACAGTGAATAAAATCTTATTCATAGCAGATGAGCTTGTCCAAACAGAAATTAAATCAAAAGTCCGTAAGTTAGACGTGAAGGTGAAATTTAAATGTTTGAGAGTGAAGATGTTAAGGAATGTACAGAAAAAAAAATAATTAATTTTAACAAGCGCGAAATTTTTTACCTCATTTAATTTCAAGCCAAAGAAGGCATAATTGCTGACCCACAATTGATACGTTGCGGATGCGTTGACGTAAATTTGACAGAATGGTAAAACTGTCAAATTCACGCAAACGCATCAATTATGGGCCAGTCATAAGCATCAAAATTGTTTGCAATCTTTCATGCGCCATACACCGATGATTGCAATCTTTCATACAACAGGCTAGATTCAGGCGGTCTTTGGCTTAAATTTATTTGAAATATCCCATTATTTTCATCCCAATCTAGCATTCCCTTAATGTGCATTAGATAATGCAGAAAATTCAATGTTTCTTTCTATCTGTGTGTACATCAGAAAAATTAAAAGTAGAGATTGAGAAATAAACGTGTGGATAATAAGTTTGGGTTCTAATGTTTATCTCATAATAGAAAATTAGAAACCTGACGCACGCTATAACTGAAAAACTGATTATCCAAATAATGTTCGCATAAAAAGCGTTTATCGAACATGCATGAAAATGGGCCTATACATCTCTTGGTACAATGCGCCCCCATAACGATATTCAACCCTAGGTATTATTGTTTGCATGCATATAGGCGCAGTCTTTGAATAATTGTTGCAGTAAGTATAATTAAGAGACGCATTCAAAATGCATTTGCAGGATTTTTACATTCAGTAACTCCTGGAATCCATAGCTCTTAACACCAGTAATACGCATTTTCCACAAAAGCCACACAGCTCGAAAAATTAGTGTGAATTTCTGTTCACTATCATGCACATAAATGGAGCGTCACAAAACACACATTTAAGGGGTCTTCACATTAGACCGGGCCGTGTCCGGGCCGGAGCCAGAAAGCTTTTATTTCACGGCCGGTATATTTTGTACACTTCACACTGTCCCGGGGCTGTTTCGGGATTCTATGTTGCAGATTGAACGCACACATCAATAGATCTTAGTTATTTTTTGTTTTTCTGTATATATCAATAATCCCTTTTAATCGAAAAGTCGGTAATAATTGTTTGTAATGCCTGTGGCAATATTTGCAAATTCCTCAGCCAGATTTGTTAGAAGACGAATACCACTTGATACACTTGTCGATAAAGTCGATAAGTCTTAAAAAATCATCCTCACCAACCAATTTGTGGAAAAACTTTACTGATTGTTCATGAAGCATTTCCCCGATACCCGGAATATGACGTTGACTTTGTTTTGAAAACCAAATTACAGTGCAACCTGTGGGTCGCGTATTTGTTTAAATTGTTTACGGGAAACAAAAAGTGTCATAAAATTTCCCTTAAATTGATTTCATAAGGCCAGGGACGGGCCTGATGTTTTTAAAAATGAGTCAATATGGTTTATTAACAGGCCCCAAACAGAATATCCGACCGCCGCTTTTTTCTTTTTAAACTTTGTGTGAAACTTGAGAAGCCATTTTTAGAACTCAATATTTCAGAACTCACGTGAAGCTCAGGCGTTTGAATTTGGTGGGTACCCGGGTACCCTGTCGATCACTTAGGGGTTAAAAAAAATCGAAGTCCCCCCCTTCAGCTCCCCTTACTACTATACGAAATGTTTTTATGCAAAAAGTTGCTTTCCAACTATTTTTAAGATGTCACTCAATTTCAGCTTCCTGGTTTAAAATAGTCTATGAATATACGTAATGTAAAACATGAAAAGTTACCCGGGTACCCTGTCGATCACATAATGGTGAAATAAATTTCTAGATCGGCCTTGCTTTATGTTGGCAAATTGTTGCCTAGCAAGAAAAATACACTTCAAGGGATTCAGAACAAAATTCTGGAAATGATTTTGAAGCAGCCTCCTTGGAACATTATTGTTAAGGTACCCTGAATTTCGAATATTGAGACTTTAAAACAAATTAAAAAAAAAAAACCGATTAATAATTTCAGTCAAAAAATCATAGTTCGATAAGATAAAGTCATTGTTTTTAGTTTCTACATTATGAATGACACCCATGTTTAGAAAACTTGTTAATATGTTCTGAACCGCTAATGCAAGAACAATGTAAAAACACTTAAAATTATCTTAATAAATAAGGTTCATAGGTAACTCATCATAAATTTGTGATCTGTATCTGTATCATAAACTTTTGATCGTTAATTTATCAGTTTAAGTCACGGCTTAGCACATTTGAATTAATTAATTAATTTTAAATTTGATAAATTTGGTTAATTTGATAAAAATGCCGTATTTATAGAAATATTTCATTAAAATTATATCGTTGATTAAAAATAATCGTTGATCATTCTATGGGGTGTATGCTTTCACTAGCTTGTACTAACAGCACATATCCCTTGCTGCTGATAGGGACCAAAATACATATATCCTGAACTAATATGTAAAGAGAGAACACTAAGACGTCTAATTTTGTTACTGGTCTAGATTGAAGTCCAGTCCATCTATTTCATACTCTCCTCGAAAGCTCGAGGTGATTCGATTCTTGCCAGTTTGACGTTTTGAAACAAGGTATTATAATAGGTATAAACATTTTATACAATCATGGTGTGCGTGACACAACAATATGTACAACCTTAATGTGGTCATTATTCTGTTTGTTCTAATTTGAATCCTTGACTTTTGGTAACACGCTAGCCTATCGTCCTTTCGTCTCCAGCCCCTCATGAATTGCCCATTATTCCATTAATGTAGCTTCCACACTTATCATTCATTACACTTCTCGACTCCTTATAAAATCACAGCATTTATGCACTAACGATCGCCTTCTGACCCATTCCCACATTTTGCCTGCAATGCATCGTCTAAATGGATCAATGATGCGATATACTCCCACTCAACCTTCCCAGTGCTACAACAGCAACGCAGACTTCAAACAGATCCCCGGCAACCTGTTTTTCACGGCCAAGGATAAGTTCAGCGTTCCGGAGCATGTCCGCACTCAGAAGATGTCCAAATTTGTGAAGAAATTCCTGGTTTGGCAAGCCATCTGCACGTGCGGGAAGCGGAGTGCACCTTTCGTGACCAGGACACGATGAACGGACAGGTGTACATAAAGAGTGCCTCCAGAAGCGGCTGCTTCCTCTCCTGAAGGCCCACAACGTCCCAACAATCTTCTGGCCGGATTTGGCCTCATGCCACTACTCCAAGGACGTGCTGAAGTGGTATGCGGACAATAAGGTCAATTTCGTGCCGAAAATGTTCAACCCTCCCAACACTCCGGAGCTCCGCCCCATCGAGAAGTACTGGGCGATTATGAAGCAGCACCTTCTTAAACGACCTAAGGTAGTGAAGACAGTCGAGGAACTGAAGAAAGTATGGGTTTACATGCAAAAAACGGTTGATTCACAGGTTGTGCAGAATCTTATGGCCGGGGTTAAGGCCAAGGTGCGGGCATTTGCGTATGGACTGTAAATAAAATACGAGTAAAATGGTAAAATGAAGTTTAATAGTTATTTCTCAATCCCTGAAAATTTGATGGCAATCGGATGAAAACTCGAATTTTGCGAATCAATTTTGTGTGTGGCAATTTCATCGTGGACACCCTTTATTCTGTTTTTCATTACGGTTTGGAGCTTTCTGAACTTTGAATGAACGGAGCCCGGTTCGGCTCTTGGCTTTCTGCACGAAACTTTTGGTGAAGTGCAGCTTCTTCGCGACATCCCGAACGGAACAATTGGGTTTGCGTTTAAAGGCAGCAACCTCTCGCTTGTGATCCTTCACACAGTACGGAACACTTTTTCTACCACTCACCTTCTTCCGATCGACAGTTAAACGTTCCCAGAAACGTTTGAGAAACACGACACACTGTAAACTGGTGCATTTTCAACATCTTTCCGATGGCTTGGTGCGAAACAAGTTGGTTGTCGAGGTGCGTGTGCCATATGTTCTCACGCACTTGCTGTTCCTTCGACTCCATTTTCGAAACTATGACACATTGAAATCAACCCAAAGGGCAAAATGTTGCAGCTTCTCGAAAGTGATGCAACTTAACTGTGGACACCCTTTAGCCAACAGTCTCCTTAGCCATCAGTTATCTGCCTAATGAATGAAAAAAATTGCGAAGGTGTACCCCATATACATCGATCACTGCGGCATATGAGACCTCCCTTGCTCTCATTTGAAATCTGTGATAGGAAAGTACTGCGCATTTAGTAAGTTTACACCGAAAATAGAGAAGAAGGAGAAAATGCCACCGCTGTTCGTGAATGGATTCCCAGAAGGCTTATAGCCAATTCGTTTTTGAACCTGGGTTGGAACCAGTTCAAACCTGCGATACCCGAAATAGGGTAGGGAACGGCTTAAGCACCCCGGGACTCTATTCCAAGTACGGGATAAACGCTAAGCTGCAACGCTCATTTCTTGCAGTATGGTACTCCATCTAGTTAAGCACCATACTGCGAAAATTGAGCATTGTAGGTTAACGTTACTCGATGCTGGAATAGGATCCCGAGGATGTTAGCCGTTCCTACCCTAGTTGATAGTGCAAACTTCAACCCGATACGAGTTACAAATTAAGACAAGCACACCGAAGTTCAACACACAACAAGCTGACCCAATCTTGATACCCGATCCGGGTTGGAACTGAATCACAAACGAATTCGCTATTACTGGATAAGGTGTGCTACTACGTAATGAGGCGCCTGATGCCGATTCGACTCTGCTCGCCGGGTTACAGAGTTGATGGTTTCGGCGCCACTACAATGCTGTCGAGGAAATCGCCGAAGCGTTGAATGTGCGGTATTTGCGACGACATCGATGCCAACAAACCATTCAAGGTGGTTTTTCTTGGCCTTCCCGAGAAGAAAACGGAGGAACTGGCCGACGAATTAAAGCCAATCGATGCATCGATACAATCTTCCCATGTTTCTGGTGAAGATAATTAAACATTATCTGTCGGACAGGACATTCCGTGTTTTGCT
Source organism: Aedes japonicus (assembly GCA_034211315.2). Taxonomy (NCBI): domain Eukaryota; kingdom Metazoa; phylum Arthropoda; class Insecta; order Diptera; family Culicidae; genus Aedes; species Aedes japonicus. The sequence continues at coordinate 56,179 of JASCZW010000411.1, read as the reverse complement.
GCAAGGTGCAGTTTCCGATGCACAGGAAATTTCCGCCAGTGTTCCGCAGGGAAGTATACTAGGTCCACTTCTGTTCAATCTATTCACCTCAGACATACCCCCACTCCCTGAAAATGGATCTCTGTCGTTGTTCGCCGATGATACCGCAGTCGTCCACAAAGGTAGGGTAACAAGAGCGCTAACAGCAAAACTGCAGCGAAGCCTGAATGTTCTGTTGAAGTATCTCACAGACTGGAAGATCTGCATCAGTTCAGCGAAGACCCAGGTCATCCTTTTCCCACACTCAAAATCGCCCAGACTTGTTCGGCTGAGGATGTTAAAAATTCGTCTAAACGGCGCAATGTGGAATGGACACAATTCAGCCATCTGTCTTGGTGTGACACTAGATAGCAAGCTGAACTTCAGGGATAAGGTTGATAAGACTGACACAAAATGTAACGTTCTGTTGAAGCTTACGACAGAAATTCTACAAAAGTCTACTGAAGAATAAGCTTGCTATCCATAAACAGATCATACTTCCGGTTATTGAGTAGTGGCATGCCGATGTGGAGGCCTGCGCGTAAAAACGCACCACCTGGAAGCTACAACGAGTTCTCAGGATAATCCTGAACACACTTCCGCGGACGAGAAATACTGAGATCCACCGTCTAGCCGAGATTAAAACACTTGAAGATCGTTTTAGTGAGTCTATCAATAGCTACAGAACACGGTGCACCTATCAGACCACCAAGTCATCCTGGTACCCCTCCCATAGTTTTTTTTTTTTCAAATTGTAGTTATTGTTGTTAGGTAGGTTATCAAATTATTTAAATTAAACAAACCAATCCCCTTAAGGAATAATACATTAGAATAATAAATTTACAAATCACACCACAAAAAATATAAAGAAGAACGAAGATGAAGAGCCTCTCTGGCTAGACAATTGACATCTAAAAATTAAATGTAAAAATTGAAACAAAAAAGATAAATAAAAGCACATTTTAGTAGTAGACTGCAAGATAGAACAACACTAAAATAGGAATAAATCCAGGCGTTTTGATTTGCGAGAGAGTTTTCCGAGTATCGTTTTTCTTTTCGAACCGACGCTGTTTGCTTCTCGTCCTCTGTACTAAATTAGCAACAATTTTCCCATTCAGAGTACATGTATCTTAACACCAAATTCGGGCAAAACATCTGTTGCCGCGAGAATCTTGATAGTGCTATGCTGCGGGGTGGGCATCGCAAATCTGAGACCACACCACTGGTGTTCGTGAGTAAAACTGCACACTCGGAATCTGGTCAACCAAGTTAGTCTATTTTTACAGAAAAAAATCAACCGGCCAAGCAGAATCAGCAACATCGAATTTCATTTCTGGTTTATTTTCGTGTGACTACCGAGAGCCAGCGCTGTAGTTTGCACCACGGTCCACAGACGCGGGAAGGCTAAATCTAGTCCGATCCAGCGTGGTCCCAAGTGATGTTTTCCTCAGAAAATATCTGCCGCACGTGCCGCTTTTAGGGAATAAAATCACGCCCCTTCGCCACGCGGCCTCACTCGACATGGGCATTTTCGCCAGTAGCCAGCGCTGTCCTCTCCGCCTCCGTTCGGGTTGCCGTTTTTCGTCTTATCCCACTCATGGAGATTGGTGAACGTGGGTTGTTTTAAGATGCGGATTATTGGGAAATCAGTGATCATACACGTCATTTCTGGGTTTGCGTGCCATTGGAAATGCTAAAAAATAAATGTAGAATGTGCATTGATTAAATTCAAACTAAATATGTTTTTAGAGTTCCAGCTTTTAAGTTCTAAATAATAAACTTTCTGTTCTGGTTTGGGTTTATTGTCTCTCTAGAGTTCCATAGATTGTTTGCTAATGAGAGCTGTCGTGGTAAATTACCCTATAAGTTTCAATAAACTATGTGTTAGTGCAATGTTTGCTTAAGATAGACCGGAGCTGAACGCAAAGCAATGTTGCGAAAATTTTCACCGAAAGCAACAGTCGGAAAATTTCCCGAGTATTGCTATATAAGTCATTCAGGCCGAGGATGTCTCTCGGAGCTGGTGGTGCTGCTAATAGAGAGTTGAACGTGGGCTTCGCTCAGCTGCTGTTACTATTTAAGAAAAAACAGTAGAGATGTAAATATTACCAAATAGAAGAGCAAGTGTGAAGGTGAGAGCGAAAAATTATGGTGTGCTCTAGTTTAAGCCAGGAAAACAGTATCGTATCAAGCTAATGAGAAGAAACAAAGCTTGATAAATCTTCATTCTTGTACTTCTGGGTTGAAAGTTTTCCAGATGGATTCACAAAGTTCGTGTTTACTTTACTCTAACAATTCCTTAATCAAATCTATTTAAAACAATTGTTCAATTGAGCTACCAGTCAAATTCTATGCTACAGCTAAAAATAACCTAAAGCCGGCTTTGGGGAAGGAATAAACTGGAAGAGCGGCATGAGTTGTTAGCCATTAAAATGTGCTATTGTCTTATAGGTTGTTTAAGGGACACGACGATGGAGTGCACGACTCCCGATATTCGGCATGTTGGTCCGAATTTGAATTACTTATGGCGGGATTGAAACCAATCTAAACAGCCCTAATTTGTATGATGACGAAAATGAGCGAAAGTCAGGAAACTTCAGCGATTAAGCACGACACGCGAAACGCGGTGCCTTTCGGGTGTTAGCAGTCGATGCAGTGTGCTAGAGATGAATTGTGTGTAGAGGTAAGAGGGGATGTAGTGTTAGCCTAGCTCCTTCATTCGGCCTATGTACCAAATGTGTCATTAATTTAGCGATAATCAACAAAATCATGTTTCTATTAGGATGACCGATGTAATCCGAAGCAATTGAGACAATATTAATCAACATAAAGTTGTTCACTTCCGCGTAATTTTCGATTTCTTGAACTTTTGGGGCATCTTGATTTCACTGGTTAAGCTGAACCGATGATCGACACGATCTTCAAGTGATCTAAATTTGGCTTAATTGAATCGATAAAGCAAGTAATGCAGTCTGAATGTGCAGAAAATAGTTACACATTACAAACTAACTGTTCACATAGGTAAAACAACAATGATTTTACAAGATAATCGTAGACCCAATGTTGGGGACATATTTTTTGGGATATTCCCAATTATGGCCTGTTGTATCAATAACGTAGTAAAAGGTTGTTATTGGTAAAATTTCAAGTGAAAATGCATGAATTTGCGGTTGTATATATTCAAGTGGCTCATCTAAACACAAATCGAAGAACAAAATCATTGTATAGTGAATTATAATGTTTTCATTATTGAATGGCTGATAAATCATATATGAACATCGCTTAAGTGTTTCGAAGCAGTTTTACTTTAGTTTGTTTTGTGAAATGTTATATCAAGTAAATCTAGTACAGCTTACAATGTCTTAATTCATAAAATTAGGGGAAAAAATCGAACAAAGACTGCCTTTAGTAGTAAATCCATCGAATGGGACGAACTTGCATCCACAAATAGACCCAATTTGGTGCCTATAGACCGACATTAAATCCACATCCCTCGAATGTTTCTGACTTTATAAAAATAGTTGTGTAACTTTTCGTGATACATACTACCAAATGTCTTATCAAATTTATCTTTGCAAGTGTATAACTAGTTGAATCTCGCTTACAGCTTAAAAACTATATGAGTTATAATAAAAAATGTGATCGATGGTTGCATAATAGGCTGAGTCAAGGGCGCATACCTGGATGTGGTACAAAAATAAACCGGCTTTGTGGAAGCCACCGCATCTCGTTGTCGAATTTCTTGTTGAATGCCTCAACGGAATGACGAACGACAAGGAGTGCCTTCCGTTTCATCAAACAATAGGCCAATTTCTTGTTCCAATGTCCAGCCTTTTCCAAGATATCTTTTTGCCAGTGACAAGAGCTGGTATCCTAGAAACGCCTATGCTGGAATTGTTTCCGATCTGGACACTCAAGTAGGAATTGTACATCCATTTACAATTGCCGAAACTGTCACCAAAAACACCATATCCTGCTGCACGAAACTGTAACTCAGAAGATACAGTCCACCACAGTAGCCATATCAGGTCCCAAACCCATTACCCCAATCTCAACCCGCAAGTGAGTTTGTCACTGAAATCGTGTCAATCCACAGTTTTGTTAGAGACAGTAAAACTCCTAAAGAGTGTCCCACATCAAATTGCGTCACGGAAGAAACGCTGTAGAAAATTACCCATTGGGTATTTTCTCCTGACAATGTGGGTAGACATAGTTAGAGTGTTTCTGTTGTATTTTTTATCACTGTCAGTCAGTGTGCGAAAAATTCGAATTAATAATCAGTATCCCGTGAATTTATCCAACATCCATCTCGTCATTCACCGATTCGGTGCAGAACTGAATGTTCAGAAAGCCAAATTCCGGTGCTAGCAAGAACACATTCAGTCAGGTGTTTGCAATTGTGTGTTTCCGTAGATGCTCTTCTTCTTTGTTTTGACTGATTAGGCCGGAGATCTGTATAGAAAAATGTCCCGGTAGCATCCTGTGTGAATGAGGACATTCGGTGCGGGTCACCTTTGGAGGGGACCGAATGCTGTGTTCGTTCGTTCATTGCTTTTCTCTTTATTAGTAATTCGTGTGTTCAGCAAAGACCAAAGAATTGAATGCTGTTGTTTTTCGCACTCATTTCGGGCAGTCAATTTTTTCACACACTGCTGTCAGTTTTTCAAAAATTGGAAAAAAAATTGCGTCACCCGAAAAATAACGTCGCGAATTGATTTTGCGTAAGCAGCTGTAAGATCCACAACTCACTCATCGGGACATTGGAAAACAACTCGATATAGTAAGTCAACGGTAAGTCCTGTGATTAAACGTTGTTACGAAGCTCTGAGCATCAAACGGAAGGAAAAATGCAGTTAGAATGGATGTTTTATTAGTGATCAGGATCACGAGCGTGTCGTCCCAATGCTTCGGTCAGGGATGTGGCTAAAAAGTTGAATCCGTCCAAGTCTGTCGAGAGCCAAGGACCGGGAGGGATTGCATACATTCTAAGTGCAGAAGGCACCAGAACGTTGCAATCCTCCCGGGCAATGTAGAAGTTACAGTCCGAAACTGCTTACACTCCAGATGCTGACGAACCTTTATTGTCTAATGATGGATGATGAGACTTACGTCAAGGCGGACTTCCGGCAGCTTCCGGGGCTACTGTTGTTCACCGCAAAGCACAAATGTGGTTTTCCGACGAAAGTGAGGAAGCAGAAACTTTCAAAGTTTGCCAAGAAATACATGATTTGACGAGCGTTCTGCTCATGTGGCAAAATCAGTGCGCCGTTCGTGTCCATCGGGACTGTCAACGGGGAGATCTACCTTAAAGAGTGTCCACAGAAGCGTCTGCTATCTCTGTTGAAACAACACGAGGGCCATACGACCTTCTGGCTGGATCTAGCTTCGTGCCACTATTCAAATGTTGTCAGGAACAAAGCCAATCCACTTTCGTCACTTTCGTATCCTAGGACATGAACCGTCTCAAAGCACCGGAGCTAAGGCCCATCGAAAAATACGGGCCTATTATGAAACAGGCGCTATGGAATCATCATAAGTAGGTCAAATCTAAGGAAGACATGAAGAAAAAGTGAGAAACAGTACAGAAAAAGCAGCAGCCTGTTGTCCAAAACCTAATGGAGTGGAAGCGTAAGGTGCAAGCGTACGGTTATGGTTTTGAAGTTGAATGAAATAAATATGTCAAAAGATTACTAATGAATTATATTTTATTGTCTGAAAGTTTGAAAAGTATCGGTCGACTAGGTAATTTTCTACAGCGTTTTTTCCATGATGCAATTTGAAGTAAAACACCCTTCAGTCGTGGACCAAAATGGATAAGAGCATTCCGCTCGTGAACTCCTAGATTCAGGATCGATAAGTAGCTTCATAACGAAGAATCTTGCACAAATTCGAAAGTAGACGTGTCCGGAATCGGTGAAACGTCGAAGCAGATCAATCGCAAGTTAACTGCTACTATTCTTAGTTCGCGCTCATCCTGAAAATGTCTACAGTTACTTATCCTCATGGAAGTTCCTGGAAACTCCGTTAGCTGATCCTAATTTTCATATTCCAACCGACATTTACTTTTTGGTGGTGAGGTATATCACGACCTGCACACTGGCAATAAGGTTTCCTTCGGCTAGGGGCAGCCTGTATTCGTTGAGACCTCTTTCGGAAGCGCTGTGTCCGAAAAGGTCTCCATTCAATCACCCGAACCTCCTCCTGTTTGTCAACTCACCACTATGGATTGTAATCTGGAAGAAGTCCTCCAGATTTTCTGGGAGTTACAAGCTTGTTAACCCTGTTCCAGGTTCACGACTGAAGAAAATCTCTGTGAAGAATTGTAGGCCATTATCTTTCACATCACCCTGTGTTCAAAGAATCCAGCACCTCCACGAAAGTTCGAGTTGTTTTTGATACGCCGTGCAAGACGTCATCTGGTTTCTCCGTAAACGATTAGTTGGACCCATGTTTCGAGAAGATCTACTGTCGACACACATCCGATTTCGCATCCACCAAATTGCATTCGCAGCCGATGTAGAGAAAATTTACCGGCAAATCCTGCTCCACCACCAATGTCGTCGGTACCAACTAATCCGCTGGCGTCCCAGTCCAGACCAACCAATCGCTACTTACGAATTGCAAACTGTGACGTATGGTTTTGCATCAGCTTCGTTCTTAGCAACACAAACTCTACTAAATATTGCGCAGGACGCAATCCACATCCGCCAAGAAATGTATGCAATGCTTTCAGTGGCAGGTTTTCCACTGAAGAAGTGGGCTTCGAACTTACCTGAAGTTCTAGCAGACATTCCTGAAGATGATCTAGCCTTCGCCTTGTACCATGACCTTGAGGACGATCAATCCGTCTCCAATGACACTAAGGTTCTGAACGCCTCATCTACAAGGTCAGGTCTACTAAGTCATCTACAAATACATCTTCATTATAATTCTCTATGGTTCGAAAATCGTCTGCACAAGCAGTACAATCTGTTTGCATTCCCGCAACCCATTCGTTAGTGGCAAAAGTGAGAAGAAAGTGAGCACCTAAGTTGCCACCTTGAACCTGACTCAACATAAATTTGACTTTTACATATTTCCATAACCTTCCTCTTATAATTGCTTCCAACACTTGTATTATTAAATACTGCCTGCTGTTGAGAAACTTCCGAGCCAACTGCAACCGTTTGACTCTTGTGGAGAATCGAATTCTTCAACTTTTTCTTTTTCGATGGTTCGATTACGATTTTCGATGATTCTAATTCGAGTTCTGCAACTGACGGTTCTTGTGCCATTAGAACGTTGATATGCGACGATGGTTTTGGATTTTCTATCTCTTGCGTTTTTTGTTGAGACGTATGTATATAATCTCGATGTTGTCAAGAATCTATAATGATAAATTATTGTCAACTAGCTGATCCCGGTGCGAGCGTTGCTACGCCTGCAACTAAATGAATGAACCTTACATAATGAAATTTTTTTTGGAGTAATAAGGAGTTCAAACTTCTATCAGAACATACTACTTACCCAGACAATACACAGTGTGTGGCTTAGTTACCTGGATAATTCTAAGGATTGCTTGAAATTTGTGTTTGAATTCACCATAGAAACAATTCTTGCATTCAAAATACCTCGCATACCTTTTTTGATTCCATTTGCTTGATTAGTTCTTAAGTTATGCAGAAATTTGTGTTTCATTTGTATGCGAGCCGGAAGGGGGAAGCGGTCTCAAACAATCATAAGAACCTTCCCCAGCCCCAAAAGTACCTGCATACATATTTCCACTCCAGTCGGTCAGACAGAAATCCATTTTAATATAAATAAAAATGCTGTTTCCAATAACTCCCACATGCCAAATGTAGTTTCATTTACTTGAATAGTTCTCGAGTTATGCAGAAAATTGCGTTTAATTTGCATGAGAGCCCCTTCCCCCTTTCAGAGAGCAAAGGGGTCTAAAACCACCATAGAAATATGTCTGACCTTCAAAAAAGTCCATATGCCAAATTTTATTCCATTTGCTTTATTAGTTCTCGAGTCATGCAGAAATTTGCGTTTCATTTCTATGGAACCCCCTCATTAAGAGGGCAGAGTGGTCTTAAACCACTATAGGAATATGTCTCTCCTTCAAAAAATTCCACATGCCAAATTTGATTCCATTTGCTTTATTAGTTCTCGATTTATGCAGAAATTTGTGTTTCATTTGTTTGAGAGCCCCCCCCCCCCTTCAGAAGGCGAAAGAGTCTCAATGACCATAAAAACTTTTCTCTCCTTCAAAAACCTCCATATGCCAAATTTGGTTCCATTTGCTGGATTAGTTCTCGAGCTATGCAAAATTTTTTGTTTCATTTATATGGGAGATCCCTCCCTCCACTTTTAGAAGGCGGAGGGGTCTCAAATCATCATAGAAACATTTCTCTCCTTCAAAAACCTCCATATGCCAAATTTGGTTCCATTTTCTTGATTAATTCTCGATTTATGCATAAATTTGTGTTTCATTTGTATGGGAGCCCCCCCCCGCCTTCAGAAAACGAGGGGTCTAAAATTAGCATTGAAACAGTATTCATCTACAAAACCTCCACATGCCATATTGGGTTCCATTTGTTTGATTAGTTCTTGAGTTATGCAGAAAATAGTTTATCATTTGCATGGGAGCCTCCCTTTCTAAAGGCGGGATGGGTGTCGAACTATAATAAGATCCTTTCCCTGACCCAAAAACCCCTACCCCATTTGCATAGCGGTAGGGATAGTTCTCATGCTTGGTTTAAATTTGTGTTTCGTATGTATGGTAGCCCCCCTTTTCAGAGTGAGGAGAGGTCTTAAATTACCACAAAAACCATTTCTTGCCTTCAAAAACTCACCCATACCAATTTTGGTTCCATTTGCTTGATTAGTTCTCGAGTTATGCAGGAATTTGTTTTGCATTTGCATGGGATCCACCCTTTCTAGAAGCGGGAGGGCTCTCGAACTATCATAAGATGCTTTCCCGGACCCAAAAACCACTGAATACAAATTTGCAAAGCAGTAGGTATAGTTCTCATATTTGGTTGAAATTTGTTTCATTTGTATGAGAGCCCCCCTTTTTAGAGGGAGGAGGGGCTTTGAACCACCATAAAAATGTCTCAAATCAACATAGAAAAATTTTTGGCTTCAAAAACCACCACATACTAAATTTGGTTCCATTTGCTTGATTAGTTCTCGAGTCATGCAGAATATTGTATTTCATTTGCATCGGAGCACCCCCCTCCACCCACACTGCTATTTGCATTTAGTTCTTCGCGTTGCTCTGAACGCTTCTGTGTATGAGCAGTTCCAGAACATGAGGGTTCTTGAAAGTCATCCTCGGCTGGTTTTGACGAATAAGCGGTCGTCACACTGGATCGCAAACCAAATATGTTTAAAAAAGAAAATTTAGCCCGAAAATGAATAATCACAAGTAATGAATTAACTTCAGAAGTGCTACAAGCAGTGTTACGACTTTTTCCTCGCACGAAGTAAGTTTGATCATTTTATTTGGACCTCTACCTGTCGCACGAGCCTCCGTAAGGTTGTGGAATAATTTCTTTTGTATTTTTATTTGTAGTCGTTCCATAGCCTGAAAACAAGTTGAATAGCATTAACAAATACAACAAGGATTTTTTTTTGCAATCCATTCAAAGATCGAATCTGTGGTCCAAGGCTATTGAGATCCTTTATTAGTGTGGGCCAGACTACTTCAAACTTTTTCCGGTTGAAAGTTGCCGCCTCAGAAAATTTTTGACATTCTTCCATGGTGGCCACCAAACACTCAAATTGCTTCCTGTTTGTTATTTTTATTTTGAAGTGTGAAAACTTAACAAATATTACTTAATTTTGAAAAGTTTTAATTTTTAAATTATTTATTTACCATAAAAATCGTTTGTATTGAAATTTTTTTATTGATATTTTAATTGTGTTAGTTTCATTAATTAATCATAATTAAGTAAATTCTACTTTCTGATTAATTATTGAATAAATTTACTCATTGCTTCGTCTCCATTTTCAATAGTTTCGGTCAAAGCTTTTGGTTAAGTCTTGAAGTGTCACTTGTGAGCGACAATTGTCACTCACTTACGACTAAGAGAATTATGCAAGAGTTCATCCATGGTGACTTTTCTCACTTTTTCGAGAATGGCATAAGATTGGTGCCTCGAGTTGTCTCACTTTATACGCCACGCAGAACAACATGTATCTTTCCAATAAATTCAGTGCTTATCAAAGAAGAGAAGTGAAATAAAAATTATAAAATATGTTTACAAAATTATGAAAATTTACAAAACTTACAAAATTTACACAACTAAAAATTTTTCAATAATTACTAAATTCTCAAAAAAAAAAAAAACAATATAATCAATGAACAGGTTACGAAGTCCCAAATGAGAGCCTTGAGGGACATCTGGGGTTACTTGGATTGGATTTGATTTCTTTCCATTTTAGTAGAGCTAAAGTGAGGTTAAACATCGTAGTACATCCATAACTGAAAAGGATAATAACTTTATGGATATTTTTTAAACTGTATGGAATGGGTAAGCATCGTCATTATCACCGATTTTCGGCTTTAAATACCACTAACTTTGCTCAAAAAGCTCGAAAAACCATGTTTCAAGAGCACCTGCGACTCTCAAACTCACTTTTGCGTTACCTGGATTACTCCATTGCAGATCCAGCAAATATTTTCAGAATATCTGAATAATCACGTAACATTAGTTCTTCATGTTAACATTACCAATGTCATTTCCAAACCAAGCACGTAGTTAGTATTATTTAATCATAGGACTTTGTAATATATTTAAAATCAGATGGATCTCAGCACCAAAATAACACTAGTTTGTTCAGTCGTAAAAATAAAATATAATCGATGTTGATTCATAATTAATGCCATGTACTCGCAACGAAGGCTGTGCAATCTGAAATTAACCGTCCGTTCGATATGCAACCAGCATTGAGACAACGGAGCTTACCAGCGGTGGTCTTTTCAGCGGTGGTCTTTTTTTGTATTAACTTTTTCCTTGATTTTCATCAGCAAAAATTAAACAGAACCAGCTAAAATAGACCAACTTTGCTTTCCCCACACCGGTGCTGTATTTCTTGTTGTTAAACCCGCCAAAACCTGTCATCTTGTCAATCGTTCAACATCAGAGACCGCAGATCAGATTTTTCGCAAACTTTTAGCCATGAATTGGTTTGACCAACTGTAGTTTACTGCAGTAGTGCGTCGTTAGCAGACGACAAGGAATACTTGCTCTTTCGTTTGACTGAGTGTGAGTATGTGAATGCATGCATTTCATTTAAACGATATTATATAATGCTGATTTGTAATTTTGCAGCGGAGAAACAAAAGTCGAAACGGAGAGGGTCACGTCCTGGAAGACGCCCCAAAGTCGACTGTGATTTTGTTTCGGTCATCAGAAGCTTTTCCACTGTCCTGAGACTTAAGCGACACGCCAACCTACGACGACATGCACTTTCTGGATGTTCCTGGATATTAGAGTCATCTGTGATGCAGCTGGAAAAGTCAGCCTGAGCCCGTTGCGAAAGTGCTCTGAAGCCTCAGCTAGATTTCTCGACGACAATGTGAGGATTGGGGAGACAACTAGCCTACTGACACTGAGAAAATTTTGCAAAGCCATACTGAAGACTTACGGCCCTTAGTTTCCAGAAGTTTTGCAATTCGCCTTGTTTTTTAGGGAACATCCCAGAAAATCAAGGAAATTTCCAGAAAACCGAGAAACTTCCCAGGAGTTAAGGGGTCTTCCCAGCAGTTCAGCAACTTCGCTGAAATTCAGGGTATTTCCAAGAAATACATCGAATTTTCCATAGCTGCATGGAGCTTCACATGAGTTCTGGGAACTTCCCAAAACTTAAAGCTTCTACCCAGAAGTTCATGAAATACTCCCAAAATTCAGAGAGCTTCCCGGAAATTCACAAAATTTATCAGAATGTTTTGGGTATTTCTCGGAAGTTTACAGAACTACCCAAAATGTTCAGAGAACTTTCAAGAATTTCAAGGCACTTCCCAAAAGTTAAAAGAATGAGTGCAACGCGGCTACGCCCGACAAGCGACAGCAGGAGGCAACAGGAGAGGTGCACAATTCAGTTTTCCTGATGTTTACAGTGCTGTGTGGATGGTTTATTTTAAAATTTGTGTTTGCCAGTCCGATATTCTTCGTTTTTCGTTTATCATAATTTTGCTAGAGTGAGTGCTTCATTAATTCAGTAGTGTAAATACATGATAAAGTTAAAAAAAAATGATTGAATTGATCAAACTTGATAGAGATAATATTACACGATGCTGCGAAGGCAAGAAATAGTTAATTTCTACCAAATTTTGTAGACAATATCTGATATTTCTCTATTTCACAAAACTTTTAAAGTAATGATACTTCAGTTAGGTATAAAGATGAATGAATGTACTGGGTGACTCGTGATGTAGAAAATGCTCTCAAGGACGTGGAGCCAGACAGGTAATTGTTACCCATTGTATCCAAATTAATGAAATTTATTTTTAATAGATTTGCGTCGACCATCGCTTGAATTGGTTGTGTGGATACTTTGTTCCGCAATATTTTGTTATCGGGCGTAGAGTTTTGTCTATTGTTTCGGTTGCCAATAGTTCGTTGCGCGAGTGATCGAGTGAGCATCAGAAGTCATGGTTCACCGGTTAAGATCGGTCAGTGATGAGGTTACATGTGATCCAAATTATTCACCATGCTCGTTGAGCCACCCTATTTTGGAACAAATAAACCACTTGTAAGGGACTCCAGCGGCATCCGTACTGTATTTGTAGATCGGTCGAAGTTGGCTCTCAAGCGTTGAGATGAATTATCTTGTTTTCCTAATGAAATACCACTATCACACTCTGTGAGTGGCCCCAATAGCATCATTACTGTTGGTTTAAACCAGTTAAAATCGGCTTTTCAGCATTATTAAATAAAATTTTGTTTTCCCAATGAAAAACTACAATCACACTTTGTGAGTGGCCACAATAGCATCCCTTCTGTTGGTTTAAATCGGTTCAAATCGTAAATCGGTACTAATTACACTTGACTGCTTATTGTTAACCAAAACGAACCCTTCTGCCACCCAATCCTGTTATCCAAAATCCCAGTGATTTCTCGTGGAAGTGCAGTGGATTCCGCGGCTTCCAATAAAGCGAGTATCACGTCAACATATTGCTACCCATTCCCTACTTGACCTGCATTCGGACGGGGCCGACTCCGGTATTGCCTTAGTTTGGGATCACCAGTTTTTACACATTGAAGATGTATGTTAGTCCCAAGCATCATCTGTTGGTTCTCTGTGTAATAACAGCTGATCTGGCAACAACGGAGTAGCAACCTCGTGCGATCAATCAAGCTCATGCTCATGCTCACTTCTCAAAAGTTCAGAGAACTTTCCAGAAAATTAGAGAACATCCCACAAGTTCAGAGAACTTTCCAGAAATTCATGAAGCTTTGCGGATGTTGTGGATCTTTTTAGTGGTCCAGAGAACTTCTCCGACGTTCATGAAACTTCCAAGAAGTATAGGAAACTTCTCGAAAGTTCAGGAAACTTGCAGGAGTTCAAGAGATTTCCTTGAAGTTCAGAGTACTTCCCAAAAATTCAAAAACTATCCAGAACTTCAAGGAACGTCGTCAAAGATCAGGAAACTTCCCAAGTTCAGAGAACTTCGCAGATATTTGGAGAACTTCCCAGAAGTTTAGGGAACTACTCAAAGGCTCAAACAACTTCCCAGAAATTCAGGAAGTTTCTCAAAAGTCCTGAAATCTTCCAAGAATTTTAAGAATTTCGCCGGAATAACAGAGGGAACTTTCCGGAATTTCAGAGAACGTCCGAGAAATTCAGGAAACTTCTGAGGATTTCTTGATAATTATCAAAAGTTTAGGAAACATTACAAGGATTTGTTTATAACTTTAGGGTGCTTCCTAGAAGTTCAGAGATCTTCCCAGAAACTCGAGAAACTTTCCAATAGCTCAGAAGAACTTAAACTTCTTACAACTCGATAATTGTTCGTACGGAATCAAAACGAGAATAAAAAAATTAACTATTTTTTTTAAAGAATCCTTGAAAGCGTTAGCTGTTTGTTTAGCTGGAATACCTTTAAGGAACGTCCATTAATTATGTCACGTAAAAAGTGACTTTTCATAACACAAAATATTATTTCATTACATTGTTTTCAACAGCATCATTAGGAATAATATACAATGTTGGAGGATAAGACTTTTCACGATCTAATTTTCAAACCAGTGAACACATTTGATTTATGGTAGATCAGAGAACATTTTGACAATAAATTACATTGGTGCACTCTGGTTTTCTCAAATTATTCACAAAATTTGATTTCACCACATTTTTTTTTCAAAATGCACCAAATGGTTACATGAAAATAACGTGAAACCCGGGTTGAACGCAGACAACCTAGTGTAACTTGCATACATATCATGAAACCCTTCTCCCACACTGTTCGCCCACCAACATGATGGGAACGCATGGTGCACCATAAGCACACGACCCAAGCAACGAGCGTCGTCTCGTTGCGCAGAAGAATTGCGCCGGACACCGGTCGCCACCGAATCGCCACCGGTTGGAAAAACTGAATGAGTGTGTATCAGCACGGTTACTCCCATATAGTGCCGCGATTTCGACCTCCTGCAGACGAAAAAGAGAAATGCGATCCGCCGTCGTCGCCGCCACTCGAACCCGGTAGAAGTTTTCCATCTTCCACCCCTCGGGGCATGGCCGGACAGCACAGGAAAGCGGTCAAGCCGTGCTGGGAAAGGAAAGTGTGTTTTGATTCCTTTGAATCGGTATCTGAATGATTTTCGACTACATCTAGTCTTAGCCCAACTCGCAGCACGTCGCGACGTAGTCGTGTTAAAAATACAAGATCTGGTTGTGAATCTTGCGTAGCTGCGCGCACAGCGATTTAACCTTTTTCAGATTGTAAATTTGCCTCAAGTGATTGCCTTTTATGGAAATCTTCCTGGTTTCGAAACATTTCGTTTGTACAGAAATAGCGTAACTTCGGTGCGGCAGTGTCCATGATAATGCGCAAACGGCCTGTCAGCGCCACGTAGAGAGTATATCGAGTGCAACGTGTGTAATCAATTTATTGCAGTTTCTTCGTGCGTGAATGCATTGCCCGGTTTTAGTGAAAAAGTCGTACTCAGTCAGAAGAAATTCCAACCCGATGATTGTATCGGAAATGTTGCCCAGAGCTCCTGTTTTCGGCACTGATGCGTGCAATTGAACTTCTCCCGAGCCATGCTAGGAGGGTGCTGGCACTGGGGAGCAGGGATTTTGAGTTTATCGATAAATTAGCGACGACGGCAAGTCGTTCCCCGGGATGCTTGATGAGAGGTCTATTTGTGTTGGAAGTGGACCATGTGTAGAGTGTAGCGAATATCGAGGAAACGATATTTTTTTCAAATGAAGAACAAGTGTGTGAATATGTCGTGGCGGTGGGGTGCGGTGGCGGTGAAGCCGTTGCCACATTTGACCAATAATTCCCGGGGATGAAAACCGAAATACATAGAATATGTTTTGTGCTTGAGTTTTGGTCCGTTGACGTGCGCTGCGTGAAGCATGGTCGCAAATCGGATTTTTCGTGGTAGCATAGTGATATTGCAGGCATATTTTTGTCGTAGGCTACTTCGATAATGAGAAGTGGACATGACAGGGATAATTCGAAATCGAGAAGATGGTAGATTCTGGAATCGGATGCAATTTTTGTAGGAGAGGCTGTCATACGATCAAACTAGAAAATTTCCATTAAATACAATTGATATTTTCTGTTGCTTCCATGAGGCGCAAATCTGGTGTGAAATGAGAAAGTTGGGTTGGGCTTGATGCTTTTGCTTGTTTTTAAACATTCAACCACTCCTAAAGTTTATGAGCTCGGGATACCATGTACGACAAGCTTGGAATGTCAGTAAAGCCTTTTGAAACTATCTTTGGTTAAACGGAAACTAGTTGAACACCCCTGTAACACGTAACCTGGAATGATTTGAATTTATAGAAGTCAAAAAATCTTTTTAAATTCAACTCGTTTGCGGTAGTTAACTCAATGCACGTTTCGTCGGAATGTACTCAACGTGGAGAATCCGCATATTGATAAGTTTTTGTTAAACTTCGGATTGTCTGTCCGATGTTCTACATTTTATTTTCTCATCACCCTTTTGTTAGGGCTGTGATTGATAGAATGCAGTGCGTCTTGTGTGTTGATAATATTTGTTGTACTGCAGTTGCTCGCTCGCTCAGATTTATTTCTTGCATTGAATTGTGCTGTTAGTACTGGGACGCTGGCTTATATAGAGATGGTGGAAAAATGATTATTTTTCAAGAGAGTGAATGCCGGCTGGCTGTATTTTCTGGAACGGCGATTTGACCGCTGGAACAGAATAGCCAAGTACGATAACTATCGATTGTGGCAAATAGGTTGGGCTTCGCTGACATGCAAAATCGACGGTTTCCGGTGTAAGCTTTCGACAGATTTAATTTTATTTTCTGCAACGTCGTTGGAATTCCTCGAAGTTCGCAACCTGGGCGGATTTAGCAATTTCGGTTGTTGTTGTCTTCATAGAAAATGCGGTTATCTTCCAGACCCATTTTCAGCCAAATTTGGTATCGTCTACGTATGAAATTTGCAAACCAATAATATCTTGTCGCAAATTTGCCATACGATATTCCAGATGAGATTCTTCCAGATTTGTTCGCTCAGTGTAGCAGCAAGTTTTCGGCTAGCAGGTTCGATTTTTCCGACAGGAATGCTGTGAAGGAATTACTTTGTCCGAATGGAACCATCTATAAACAACGCACGAAACATCATTTGCCACGTTTTCCTCAAAGACTCCCCTCCCGTCTCGATTTTGTCCCTCCTACGTACAATATTATTTCGTGTAAATTTCAAATTATGCAGTAATTCGAAGGTTTCCGGATTATTATGGATACAGACCTATATTCATCAGATCTCAAACGATTTCAAATCGTGTCTTGAACAGCCTCTCCAAATTAGAGCACATTTGATCACAAACCACCACTAGGCACGCCATTTGAAGTTAAGGTCTGTATCCACATTAATCCGGCCACCTTCAAATCATTGTAACTTTTGAAATATTGTACGTATGAATGAAATTTTTACTGTGGTATAGCTGTGAGTCTATGATGAAAAAGACTATGATTGATGTTTACATTTCATGTTTAGTATTCACGATGGCGACGAAAGAAAAACAAGTGCGCGAGCGAATTTTGTACGGGCGTACGGCAAATCCTGACTTGTCAATACGGGACCTTGCAAAATCATTGGATTTACCTAAATCAACTGTTCACGATGTGTTCAAATCATTTTTGGAACGTTTGACGGTGGAGAGGAAACCGAGAAGTGACAAAAACATTGGACGCACTGATCTTGTCATGGACCGAAAGGTGAAAAGGATATTAACGAAACACCCAAATCTCTCCATTCGAACGCTGGCTCGTAAAACTCAGAACAACGTTTGGGACTTAAGTCGTAAAAGTAAAAATAGTTCCAAATCACAACAACAAACAGAACTTGGCAGCACAATCATGAGCTCGACGTTTGTACTGCGAATATTCGACGAAGTTTTCATGCGTTGTTCATCGTCCATGAAACTTATGTCCTGGAGGATTTCAAGCAGCTTCCAGGGCTGGCTTTTATTCTGCTATGGCCAGAGATGCTACAGCTGAAATTTCCCAACATCGAAATTTCCCAACAAATTCCTTGTGTGGCACGAATACATCTTTCGTCACTACAGGCACAATCAACAAGGAGATCTATCAGGAAGAGTGTCTGCAAAAGCGATTGCTACCCTTCATCAAAAGTCACAAAGGAAAACCTTTGTTCTGGCCCGATTTGGCATCATGCCACTATGCTAAAACTGTGATGGAGTGGTACCAGGCAAATCAAGTGAACATTGTACATAAAACCTCAAACCTGCCAAATTGCCCAGAGCTACGACCAATCGAGAGATATTGGGCTCTGATGAAGCGGAAGCTTTCTGGAAAGAAGCAAGGAATCAAAGACATCAAACACTTCCAGCAAATTTGGACAAAGACGGCTTCTACGGTTTCTGAAGACTCTGTACAAACCCTAATGGACGGAGTTAAGCGCAAAGTTCGAAAATTTTATGCAAATACCGAATAACTATGTTTTGTCTTCACGAATTGTTAAAACACATCCCATGAATCTGAAATAAACTACTACGACGGAAATATATTGCGAAATTTATGTTTTATTCATGTTTTAAGGTGTCCGGATTATTGCGGATACAGACCTTACTACATCGAAATTACTATGGAAAAAGCAATATTCTCGTTCACTGTCTGTTTTCCTTAATCTTTTTGGTAAAACAAATATCGTAAACGTCAAATGAAATAGTAAATAGTTAATTATTTAAGAAGTCGAAAATCTTTTGGCATGATCGAGCGCCTGCTTAGTCAGCAACACTTTATTATACCATGAGCCATATTAACCATGACAGTTGTGATCTATTGCATGGACCATAAACACCAATGTTGCCTGCTAAGCAGTTGATCGAGCAAAATTATTATTAAATGATGAGCAGATTTTATTGTTTGCATTTATTTGAAAGGTGAGTTTTAGCAAATTTGGAAATTGTTTACTACATTCACTGAATACTTTAAAAGTAGATTGATTTAGCAAATTATAAGAGTGATGCAAACAAAAAAAATGGAGGTTTCGTGTAGTAATTCTCTTACAAATTTCAAATTAGTTGTGCACAGTAAGTTTTCAACTAAATAAGCTCAAATGTTGGGAGGATCAGATTCATCTACTTAATTGTGCTGTGAAGATCATAAAACTAGAAATTTATTTTCTGCACATCATTCCGCTTTTGATGAATGGCAAAAGTTTTCAGGTTCGGACGGGTTACAACTTGAACCTAGTCTAGAAAGTATCAGTCAAATACACTAAGGTTGTTTTTGTTGCACGGTTTTTCTTTTACACGGGTTGTTTTCGGCGATAACTCCAGTACGGAACAACTTATCGACCTTATTGAAATCACATTTTACGTTTTGGGCCCAAAGTAATCATATGGCAGTTTATCAAAAAATTCACAATTTTTGGTGTAACTACTCAAAATTTTAAAAACTGTATTTTGACCATTGCGTGTAAAGGTAACGAATACAAAAAAAAATCGAAGCAATATAAAATGTTTAAGCATGAGAAATTATCAACTCTATTTAGTCTATTTTTATACGGTTCCACACTAAAAGTGGACCGTATCCCCCGTGCAAAAAACAACTTTTGTGTACTTTGGTAATATCATTTCGCAAGCTGCACTAGTTGATTGTTAATTTTTTGATAATTAATAGTGAAATGGTTGAATATCAATACGTAGAGCTGGCTTCGTTGTTGTGGAAACTATTCAAAATCAATTTGGAATTAGGGAAGGTCCATCAATTATATCACGCAGTAAGAGGGGAGGATGGGTTTTGGAAAACGTGACAATCCATACAAAAACAATTGATGCTCCATACAAAAAATGTGACAAGGGGTGAGGGTCATAAAAAGTCACTTTTTGCGTGACATAATTAATGGACGTCCCCTTACTAATTATTATATCGTAGCAGCAACTCCTAAATAGGTTATATGGCCTATACCTCAGTCTATTATGTAGCGGTCGGTTACATTTTTCATTGTTACTCATAAAGTAACATTGCTACAAAAGACATTCAACTAGTTATTTGCTTGCAAAGATAAGCTTAATAAGGCACATGTTATGTTAAACTACGACAAACTTAACAACTAACTATATTAAGATGAAAACTTTCGAGGAATATGGATGTAATGTCGGTCTATAAGCACCAAATTGGGTCTATTCGTGGATGCATTTTTGTCCCATTCGATAGTTTTTTTTCCTGATTTTCTGATTTAAAGCAATCCCAGCTGTTTTCACTCTACCCAACACAAACTTTTTCTTAACTACTTAAATAAACCTGCTTTTAAACACTTACATTATTTTCACGTACAATTTATCAGTCATTTAATAATGGAAACATTTTTATTTACTCTAAACAGATTTTGTTCCTTTGTTTTGTGTTAACATGAGACATTTGAAAAATAACCATTCGTATCTTATAAATTTCCAGTGTATATTTTATCAGTAACAACATTTTTACTACGTTCTTAATAAAACAGGCCACAGTTGGGAACATAGAAAAAAATATGTCTCTAGCATAGGGTTTACGGTTTTCTAGTTAAATCATTGTTATTTTATCGATGAAAACAATTAGTTCATTACGTATGACTATTGCCTGTACATCTAGGTAGCATAACTCGGTTTATCGGTTCAATTTGGCCAATTTTAGATGATCCGAAGATCGTGGTGATAATTGGTTCAGCTTAACCAGTGAAGTCATGATGTCTAAAAGTTGAGAAAATCAAAAATTACGCGGAAGTGAACGACTATAAATTGATGTAAAAGGAGATGTTCGCTCATCACCATGAGGCACCAAGAGTGGACAATAATGTTTGCTAGAATGAAAGATATGAAGAGAAAGTGTTGAAAGCTCCGTCTGTGTACGGTTGAAAATAGAATAGAAGTATTGAAGTATTGAATTTAGCGAAAGGGCATGGGTAAAGTAGTACTCGAACGAAGGACGTTACCTTTGCCTAACATCCCACTGCGGGGTAGGTCGAGGTACGGACGAGTCTGCCACCTCAACAGGCAAAAGTAACGTGTTGGTACGCGCTCATGTACTACTGATAGCTGTGTGATAGTTTCTAGCGGAAGTTTGTATGCACTCTGTTTCGATGCGCACATGGGAGAGGAACTGTCTCCTATTTTGGGTTTATTTTGATTCGCAACGTCTGAGATCACTCAGGTTTAAATGATAAATAATATCTATAAATTGATTAATAATATCTCAATTGCTTTGAAATTTATTGATCATCATGATAGCAACATGATTTTGTTGATTATAGCTGGATAAATGACATGTTTGGTACATAGGCCGAATGAAGGTGCAAGGCTAACATTACATCCCATTACCCCATATCACAAGAATTTATTAGCATTCTTCATACCAAACATGACAGCATGACATCAATTGAGTTATCTGTCTTTGGTTCTAATTTTCAAATGTAAGCTTCCTTCTTACTGAATCCACATTCTATTCATAAAGCTGATCCATAAACAGGATTTATTATGAATTTTCGACAAAATATCCTTTCGATGATACGTCCATTTGACAGAATGTCATATATCCTATATATAAAGCCTGTCCACGTTAAATTTTGGACATGACATCTGTGGAAATCATAAACTGAGTTGTTCCACTTTTTACGAAAATTGAATAACTTTTCTGTGAGAAAAATAAGGAACAGTAAAGGTTGTCCCAAATCAAATTGCATCACGAAAAAACGCTGTTAATAACGACCTAGTTGAGCGATCCTATTCAAACTTTCAGACAATAAAATATAGCCACTGAGTAAGCTTTTGGCATATTTGTTCAATTGAACTTCAATACCATAACCGTACGCTCGCGTCTTACCCTCGACTCCACTCATTAAGTTCTGCACAACATATGCCTGCAGCTTCTTCTGTACGGAAACCCGCTTTTTCTTCATGTTTTGCTCAGATTTCACCTCCTTGGGATACCTGCTTCATATTAACCTGTGTAAACGTAGTGCCTGCTTCATAATAACCCAGTATTTTTCAATGGGCCTTAGTTCCGGTGCGTTGGTGGGGAATTCATGTACTTGGGTACGAGAGTGACCCCGTTGGCTTCGTACCACTCCAAGACAGCACGACTTGAGCTAAATCTCCCCGTTTACAGTCCCGGCAGTCACGAACGGCGCACTCCGTTTGCCACATGAGCAGATTGCTTGCAAATCATGTATTTCTTGGCAAACTTTGAAAGTTTCTGCTTCCTTACTTCCTCCGGAACATCAAACTTGTGCTGGGCGGTGAAGACAGTAGCCCCGGAAGCACTTTCCACGTATGCAGTCCCTCTCGGTCCTTGGATCTCTGAACGAAATACTTGGACAGATTCAACTTTTTGACCACATTCCCGATCGAAGCATTGGGATTCCGCTTTGTGGGGCATAACTAAGACGACCCGTTGCGAGTCTACCATCAATTTATAATTGTGTCAGTACATACGCATGTGTTGCCTTGGGGTGCTCTGACACTCACAGGGCTGGCAGATATACAGATTTATCTGTATTATACAGGTTTTTTAACGTCAATACAGCCGTGATACAGGTTAAAGGTTTGATACAGGTTTTTAAACCATAATACAGACTAATACAGATTTTCATTAAATCAAAATTAAAAAAATTCCATAAGATTATTTTGACTTTGTTTTTTTATGAGTGTAGACTGTCTTGTGAATGAAGGAGCTAACCGTCCAAACACAATGATAACGGAAACGGAACGGAAAACGCAAATTTTGACAGTTGCTGCAAATGACTTCGATATGTCCAATTCGAATCGGCTTGCATCTAGCCTGTTTTCTTTCCGACAAGCAGGTATACTCAGATCGGGCTTTGCCGTTTTCCGTTTCCGTTATCATTGTGTTTGGGCCATAAGGCGTTAAGAGTCACCCACAATTTATACGTTGCGGATGCGTTGACGTAATTTTGACATAAAACCTAAGGGAAAACTGTCAACTTCACGCAAACGCATCCGCAACGTATCAATTGTGGGCCAGCCATTAGCGTTACTATTTGCACAAACCATACTTTTTTCGATGGGGTGGGACCAATACGACGATTTTGTCAACACTCCAATGGTGTTTCTTTTCGGTACCGATTCGGTTTCCGCGTTTTGATTTGAACCTTGTTGCGCTCGGCTATCTACTCATTTCTCGCTAATAACCTCTTAGAACAGCAAAATTTCAACAACTCCAAAGCGTGCTGGAGAGTATGCCCTTAAAAATGCTCCACCCATCAAATACGCGCTGGTTATAGTTGGAACAAGTCGTTAAACGTTTGTTGAAAGTTTACTTTAGTGTTGGAGACACCAGAATTGACGCACGTCAATCTCAGAAAATAAAGCATATGATGTCCTTGATAACCCAGCCACGCATATCTACCTGGAATTTTTGTTATTTGCACTTCCGAAAATCAACAATCTGAACAAATTGTTCCAATCGGAAAATCCACAAATTTACAAGCTGCACGAGGAATCAAACCGCCTAACTGTTGAAAACTGTTCTGTATTGTTTTATAAAACCTGAATACGTGAACAAAAACAAACTTCATGGTTTTATAGAAATAGAACCACACAGCTGTGTCGAGCTAGATAATATGTACATGGGAACAAAAGTGCAAACGAGTAAATTGTTTGAAGCAATCTTTTATGTTCTTATACTTTGTTTAAGTTCAAAACTGCATCTTGATTACTATGTATGAGTGTAAGTTAATGTAAATCTAACGTGTCTTTTTAAGTTAATAAAGTTAAACTACTCAAAAACGTATATAAACCCCTAAAAAGAATAATATTATTCAAAGTTTCCATTTTTATTTCAATACAGACAAATACAGGCTTTTTTATCAAGTAGATACAAATATTTTATAAAAGTATCTGGCAGCCCTGGACACTCACACGTCCACAGACAGTCCCACAGGTAAGGCGTTACTACAACAGCTCCAGTGCGTCGGATAATCTCAAGCGGTAGTTTGAGGATTCCACACGCTTGAACGCTTTCATGACACGTTCGTGATCCTGATCACTAATAAAACATCCATTCTGACCGCATTTCTCCTTCCGTTTGATGCTCAGAGTTTCATAGTAACGTTTAATCACACGACTCACGACTTGATTGCACGATTCCGAGTTGTTTTCCGATGTCCCGATTTGAGAGTTGAGGATTCTCTAGGTGCTTGCGCAATATAAATTCGCAATGTTGCTTTTCGGGTGATGCACAACTACAAAAACACTCTTAACTACTTCTACTAAAATTTCTACTAAGCGAAAATACTCAATGGGTAATTTTCTACAGCCTTTTTCCGTGTTGCAATTTGTCGTGAGACATCCTTTAGTACAAATGAAAAAAGTCATTTTTTGCGGAATTCTCTATTTTCTCATTTAACACCAAATTCGTAGAGCATTTAATGGAGACGCACAGTTAAAAAAAATAGAAAAACCAACTTTGATTAACCCTAGAAAGTTTGAGTGGAATATCTGTAACTAGAAATGAGAATAAAAATTAGTATTTTCCATTTAACTTCAACTTTGATTAGTACTTTTCTTCATCTAAACACTGCATATGAAACATAATGCCCTACCTCATAGGCCAACCCATGTTGGTTTCAGTTGTTCACAGCAATCCCCACCACGACATCTCCGGACCCAAAATCAACACGTGTTTATTTTTCCTCTGTGGAAACCCCAATGGAAGTCAGGTCAGGAGAAGGTGCCCAACCAAAGCATGCCGTGCCTCGTTACATGCCGCGAAAGTAAAGCACTGCATGGAAACACAATTTATCACGAAATGGGGAAAAATCGCACGATGCGCTTGGCCGTTTGCTAAATTTAAACATCGTGAATCACCGTCAGTCACAGATACAGCCGACAACTAGGGCAGGCTTATGATGGTTCTATAGTTTGCTTCACTTCTGAGCATCAGCGGAGGGCCACACTACATATGCTGTTGCGCCGCATTATGGTGTTGATGATGATGATGATGTTGATGGTGGTTAAGTGCGAGCGCTCGGAATTCTTCTTCTCTCTGTAGGGTTCGTGTGTGTGTTTTATGACTGGGATTGGTTTCAGTGATGTTGTTTTTGTTGCGGGTGGAAAGCCGAAAAATGCCACTGACCAATGTTTTGTTCTATTTTGAACCATATTATACACGAATTTTCTCCTCCGCCGCGGTGCACGAGACCATGTGGGCATGCCTCTCCCGGAAGGCAAAAATGGAGTCGCAACCGTCGGCGGGATAAGTGCGCTCTGTTACGAGCGAGTTCTGCCAGTAGAAGGAAGTTTAAAAGTAGAGGCGCAGCGGCCGGCTCTGAACATTTTCAATTAGACAACTAGGTCAATTATGTCAACTGTGGTTTATTTTTCCTTTCACGAGCATAATGTTAACACAGTTCTGTTTTCCTCATCTCTCTCATTGCAGTTGGTGGGAGTATGCAAGACTTCACCAAAGAAGAGTTCGGTCTTCTTGGAGGAAGTGTTGTGAGCAGTGATAAGGACCTCGCTAGTCAAAGCCAACATTACAACGCCAGCGTTATCCACACGAGCCACCACCATCCGGCGCTTCATCATCATCACCATCATCATCATCATCATGGTGTAATCGGGGAAAACGTGTCCGAGTCCACGGTGGTTGCTGACGAGATAAAACTAAGCCAGACCAGTGATCTGATAGAAGCAAACGAAAGTGGAAAGCTGGAGGAAGCCGATCGGGATCTATACCCCTGGAGTACGAACCACATTGGAAGCCAGTTTCTGTGAGTATTGGGGTGAACATTTTGGGCTTAAAGTTTGTTTTGCCATGATAAAAAAGAAATATTCTTAAAGAAAATAGAAAAATCAGGTTTTAGCTGGAAACCTGGTTTTAACTACAGGGTGGAACCGTCAAAAATTGGTCAAACGCGATTGAGTGCACACTGATTATGTTACTTTATTCCATTTTGATGTCCAATGACTTCAAAATACAGGAAAAATATTTAATTAAGCTTCCAAACTGTCGGACTTTACGTTTTACATCTTTCGTCAGATTTTTTACCTTTTTTGAACAACTATTTACTTTGATTTTTTTTCCATTTTTTACTATGTTATGTTCTATTTGTTGCGTTGTGTTTTCTTGATTTCCACTTACTGATTACTTAAAAACTTTCTATTGAGCGCAGCTCCGATGTTTGTGTGTTTTTGATATTAGGGGTATGACTCCCAATACCATTCCTGAGCCATTTTCCTGTTCTAAGGCCTGTTCTAAGGCCTGTTCTAAGGCCTTTAATTGAAAAAAATGCATCAGACAAAAGTGTTCGCCAAAAATTTAGTTTACGTCGGTTTTTCTTGAAACTTTCAGGGAATGAACTAATACATATGCACTTGATATTGTTCTTTCCTTGTATTCTCCCATACGCGGGGTAACGATCTGTGATGATGTTGTTTTGTGAAGGAAATAATTTCTCATCACCATGAGGCTCTAGGGGTAGACAGCATTTTTTTGCTAGAACAAAGTTGTTAAGAGAAAGTATTGATAGTTCCGTTAGCTCACGGCAGGCTGTGAAAATTGAATAGAAGTAGTTTGAAATTGAGCGGAGGGCATTGTGAGGTAGTATTACGAAACAGGAAACACAAACTTTTGCCAAGCATCCCCATGCGGGGTAGGTCAAGGCATGATCGAATGCACCACCTTGACTGGCACATATGGATTATGTTGCGGCATATTTTTTTTATTCAATTTCCTTTCCATCGCTGAAAGCCCGCACCTTTCCCTTAAGACCCCTCATTACATTTTGTGCAATGATGGAGCCAAACTTTGTGGTCACTTTCATCCATTCTTTCTTCAACTCCAGCTCTTAAATACCTTGGACGATTTTCGAACTTTGGCCTTCATTGTGGCTCAAAATCTTTCCACCGGACGAATCTCTGGTAAATTTTAGGGGTTGGCGGTTTTTGGTACAAAAACAACGTTATTGTCTCTGTACCAATCCAACGTCGATCGCGCGTAATGGCATGATGCCAGGTTCGGCCAAAATAATGTCTTGCCTCCGTGGGATCGTAGGAAGGGCAATAGACGCTTCTGGAGGCACTCGGTGTGGTAAATTTCGAATTCCAGTCACGGTATCTGCTTTGCGTCTGCCTTGGTGAAGGTTTCGTTATCCATAACCACATACATCGGTTTCGTTAACCATTCTCGATACAGCTTCCTTGCGCGGGATTTGGCCGCCGTGTTTTGTTGATCACGCCGGTTCGGTGCCTTGCGGACCTTTAATACACGAAGCCCAGCTCGTTTCATGGTTTGCTGAACGAACCAGGCGGAACACTTTGCCTTCAGAGGCGCGTCGCGAATCGAATGGTTCGGATTACACTTGAAATAATCCAACACCTTCCGGGCCTTCACAGGGTCAGCTGTCTTCGATTTTCTTCCACATCCAGCCCACCGCTTGCCGTCTGGGACTCGTTAAACGATTTTACCACTCGAGACACAGATACGGATAAAATTGGTGCATTTTTTGCGAGTACAGGCCTTAACCGAAATAGTCTGTGCCAGTTATAACGAAAACATTACTTTCGCATAGGTACACCTCGCCGGCCAAACTAAGTATTTTTTCGGGGACATTGACATTGTTTTGTGCTTTAACTTATCTTGAAACTTTTCTTTTCAACCAGCCGTATAAAACCTGTGATCTCAGAGTTACTTGAAATACTCATTGACATATGTTTTATCGTCCATTAACACAAATACAAACTTGGTCAACATTTTCATGTTTACATGTATCATGATGAGTGCATGGAATTCGTTTAAGGACTGTGTGGAAAATAATATATCCACATATTAATCCATCAACTCATATAAAAACTGATGTTAAATTCAATCAAATGGATGAATCTTTTTTGTTGGGATTGAACTAGAACATTGTGGAAACTGGATGACATTAATATTGTTCTTTCACGAATTTGATAATTTTTGATCGAACACTTTTCATCAAGTTCCGGACAAGTGTTGCATCGCATTTTTTGTCTGCCTTAGCCCATTTTTTTTGAACTCCTGCATTATCGTACAGGTTTGGGCCGAAGGGTCTCAGATTGTTACAAAACTTTGTCCACGCGTAGGGTTCATGAATATATGAGCAGAAAACAATATTTAAAAATTCGGGGTTGCCAGTTTTTCTGGAAATCACCAATTGAAGATTTCCGATTTACCCTAACATCACTAACTTTAAAATTCATAACCCAACGACGATTCATCGTAGAACAAGGTTTTTAACTATAGATTCCAAAATTCTCAAAAATTATAATTTAAAAAAAAATTCTAACTCAAACAAAAAAAAATCCCATTACCAAAATTATGGATCAGGAATTATTATACAAGAAAATGATTTCTTCAAAAAATTCATGGCTCAGCAAATGTGTTTTCCGGCTTTTCTCAGCAATTTTCTTTCACTGTGGAAAATTTAGTAGAAAAACTTGCATCCCTGAATTTTTTTAAATTGTTTTTTGTTCATATACCCATGAACCCTCTATGCGTGGACAAATCTTCTTAACAATCTGAGACCATCTGGCCCAAATCGGTCGATAATAAAAAAAATCCCCAATTTTGTATGAAAAAGATTGACAGGTCCATAGTTTTTCGAGCATTACTCAAAAACAAAATAAATTACCATCACCAAAATTCATTATTGAAGAAGATAAAAAAAATCATGACTCAATCAATGTTTTTTCCGGCTTTTCCAACAACAAAAATCCTTCACTGTGGAAAATTTTGTTGGAAATTTTTTTAAGATTATATATTTTCCAAACTTTTGATAAAATTCACTATAGTTTGGAGAGAAAAAAATTCTTCTACGATTAATCGTTCTTGAGTTATGAATTTTCGAAGTTAATGATGTTTGGGAAAAACGGAAAACTTTAATGAGCGTTTGGCAGGAAAACTGGCAACCCTGAATTTTTAATATTGTTTTTTGTTCATATATCCATGAACGTCCACGAAAGTCCACGCGTTGGAGACAGGGTTTCGTAACAATCTGAGACCCTTCGGTCCAAACAATTACGATAATTTAAATCCCCACATATTAAAACAGTGAACTAATTGTAAACCTCAATCGATCAAATCATTTGAGCACGTTGACGTTTTCTGAAAAATACGATTCCAGAAACTTCAACAATCAATATGTAACTAGCGATTTGAAATTGGTTCACTGTTGTAGAACCCCTTGGTCCGAATTACACCTTGAAGCCAGCACCTTGTTATACATATTTGCGCCTTTGTTTTGATTTGCTGTGTTATTTTGACAGAGTATTTGAGAGTGTGTTCATGTGAGTTCATTATAAGGGGTGCATTATTGAGCTTGGGACCGAGCTTGGGACGATGTTCTAGTACTGACTGAGCCAAGAAAAAAATCGTTTTTGTTTGGAACCTACTGGTCTTAGAGTTAGTCTATGGTAGTATTGGGAGCATGTTGCAACTATAGACACTCAAGTAATAGACCGGACAACGTGAGTCGATGTATCCAAAACAACTGTCAAATCGTATGGAAATGTTCGTTTTGGATTCAACATGGCGGCACGTTGCCCGGTCTATTACTTGAGTGTCTATAGTTGCAACCGGCCGCCGACCCGAAGTCTGCCTTCCGTCAAGCTGGGACGCAAGAAGTTTCGATGATGGACTGATTGGGTGGTTCTTAGATAATGCTGCTATCTCCGCTGGAAAGCTCTCTGATTGCGCTAGTTGGACTAATTGGTGTTCCGCTTCGTTAAGTTCGATTGAAGATAAACCTCTGTTGCGTTTGCAGACTCTGTTTCTGGGAGAAGCATTGAAGGTGAATCTACGAGTCCAAGCGACAATTCGTATTAATGCATGAAACGACGATCGCAAAGAAAATATTGGAGTTGGAGGCTTGGCTTGAATCGGAAGTGATGATGAAGGTCTTTCTTCTAGGGGTACGGTATCCAACGCAGGTTGAACTACTACTGATTTTGGCCAAGTTAACACTGCTCATGAGATCTTGGACGAAACTTTTTCCATCTTCCTTACACAATTTCTTCAGTTTTTCTTCAAAGCTTCATCGGTTTTGAATGTTTTTCCGCTTTTCTTCAACTTCTTCTTCATTAGCGCCAAAACTTTTCGATCGGGCAAATTTCTGGTATATTTGGCGGCTTCGCCTCCTTCGGGACCACATTAACGCCCTTCGCTTCGTACCAATCCATTACAGGCTTGGCGTAATGGCAGGAAGCGAGATCCGGCCAGAACAGCGTGGGACCACGGTGAGAGTGGAGGAAGGGCAGCAAGCGCTTCTGCAAGCATTCTTCCGGTTGGCTTGCTGTGCCGTCCGCACTCGCAGATCGCCTGTCACAACAGGTACTTCTTCGCGAATTTGTCCATCTTTCTCTTCCAGAACTTTTCCGAAAACTCCATGCGGGACGTACCGACATAAAACTCGAGGCCGGGGATTTGTTTGGTGTCCTTGATATATGCCTGGCTCGACCAGCCACTCACGGTACATCTTCCGCGCACGCAATTTGGCCACCGTGTTTTGCTTGTCAGTCCGGTTTGGCACCTTCCTGACCGTAAAAACACGTAGCCCAGCCCATTTCATGGTCTGCTGGACGAACCACTTACGAATTGACCTTTTTGGCCACGTCTCGGGTGGAAAGGTTCGGGTTATTCTTAAAGTACTGCCTTCCGCGCCTTCTCTGAGTATTCCGTTGTCGGTTTTCGGCCGCTTCCAGCGCGCCACTCAATGGTCGTCTTCGCCTGGAACATCTTCACAACGCGGGACACGGTGGAATGGTGGATTCCAAGCCTTTTGCCGATCCATCTGTGCGACTGACCAGGTTTATCGATCACCGCACCCAAGATTTGCTGGCGTAGCTCTTCTTGTTTCGAATGCATCTTGAAAACTACTTGACAGATCGCAATTTGCACACATAAACATAACACTTTAACATAACATAACATAACTGGTATTACCCAAAATTTCATTAATTTTTACCCGCGCAATAAAAAGTTACACCCAAAACAAAGTGTTGCATTTTTTCCGAGTCCAATCTTTAATATACTGGATTTCTGACACCCTGTTGACGACAAAGGATTGCCAACGAGACGGCAGTGAAGAAAGCCAGCACTTCACTATCATGGAGTATGTCCTGATGTAAGCGTTGCCTGGGACTTCTATGTTGTTGTAGAGTTTTTCATAAAAGTGGCTGAGAAGCACGGCTGATGATAACTCTAGTCGAGGAATCGACTGCTTCTTTTTTTTGCGAGCAAGATCTTCTTACGGCGCTACACGGAATTTGGATGTGATAAGGCGAACGGTGACCGATCCGTCGGAATGTTCAGATATAGACAAGCACCATACGCTGCCTCCGATGCAACCGTGTAGTTCAACGGATGCTATGCTCCTTCTAAACCCGATCCATCTTGGAACAGAAAGTGACTCAAGTGCATTGGCGTTACAACGAAACTAAGAGTTTTCTGGCAAAGCTTCATCCCAATCCGTCTTCTGCTTCCAAAGCTGCTGAAGAAAGATTTTTGCCTGGACAGTAACCGGACCAATAAGCCCCAATGGGTCGAAGATACGTGCGGTGTCTGAGAGAACAACTCGCTTGGTGATTATTTGACAGGTTCCCATGTGAGCCCAAGTGTCTCTTGACAACCGACTTGGGAGAATCGAGATCTAGAGTAATGCGGTGGTCTCGAAGTTCAAAAGGGATTTTTGATAGTTATTCGCTGTTGTTGAATCTGCTGAATTTGTCAACGATATAACCTCAGTAGCGAGTGCCTTCCCATCTTCCAAGCTGTCAGTTCCGGATAACAAATCGTCTACATAAAAATCCTTTTGAACGACCTTCGCAGCCGCAGGATGCGACGCTTTTTCAGCTACAGCCAAACGCTGGGGATATTTAGTTGCAAGGTATGGTGCCGATGCAGTTCCGTAGGTGATCGTGCTGAACTCGTACGTTTGAACCGGTTGCTCAGGAGAATCTCTTCATAGAATCCGCTGGAGTGGTTGGTTGACTTCAGCTACGTTGACCATGCGGTACATTTTGGCAACGTCCGCAACTAGAACGAACATCCAAACGCGAAAACGCATAATGATGGATAGCAGATCATGTTGCACCACAGGTCCAGCCATTAATCCGTCGTTCAGAGACACTCCAGTTGAGGACTGGACGACTCTCAACTTGGTCGTCGTGCTTTCGGGCTTGAGTATGGCATGATGAGGTAGATAGTACGATAGCTTGTCGTCTTCGAAGTCGAACTCACGCATGTGACCGAAAGATAGATATTCGTGGATGAATTCCATGTACTGAGCCTTGAGTTTGTTGTTTGCTGCGAACCGTCTCTCCATCCCATGAAGTCTTTTCAACGCAATGGCCTTGGAATCTCCTAACTGGCTAAGGATGTGTTCCTTTTAGGGAAGAGTAACGACGAACCTTCCTTCACTGTTTTGTATCGTCGTCTTATCAAACAGCTCTTCGCAAATCGTCTCTTCGATCGATAACGTACTCGAATTGTTGCATGATTCCAACTCCCAAAACTTCGCCACGAGTTCGCGCAGGTCAAGAGTGGAACAAGAGTCGGTAACTGACGTGTGTGCATCAGCTGGATTTCCAGTAACACGTCCGGATATAACCCATCCGAATACTGTTTTCTGCAGCGTTGGTCCATCGTCGGAAAGCTTCATTTACTCTTGGAGGAGCAGGTCGTAGTAGGACTCTGCGCCTATGATAATGGCAATTGGACCTGGTATGTGGAAGTCAGGATTTGCTAAAACAATCCCGTGTGGAATTGCCAGTTCCTGAATACTGACTGGGTGTATCGGTAACTCAGAGGTCAGCTTAGGAAGTACATAAGACTGGATGTTCTCTGCATACGAAAAATACCAAACGACCTTGGAGCTATCATCGCTTCTACCTTCTTCGTTGATTTCATAACAGAGCCTCCGATTCCTGCTACAGCAAGAAAGCTAGGAGTTTCGGTAAGCCTGAGTTTTTGCGAAAGCCTTGTTGTGACAAAACAGTACTCCGAACACGAATCCAGAAGAGCTCTAGACAAACGCCAGCTGTATATGCTCGAACCATATGCGAAGGAGATAGACAATTGAGGCGCAGTCCAAGCCATTTCACTTACTCATAACGCTCAGGGATCTTCATTTTGACGAACCTTTGGCACTTGAACGCAGAATGCATTTCTTCGGAGCAGAACGGACACCCGACAGGAAGCAGATGTCTGAGGATGACTAACGGTATATTTAGGTTTCTATATTTCAGTTTGGCAGATTTCGCTGGAGCTATCGACTGTAGACTTGCGCACTAGTTGCGCAGGAAATCCAACAACTGAGCGTATGTCGGAACTTGTGTTGAGCTATGATGTGTCTCCCAATTTCGTAGGGTTGATGTATCGAGCCTAGCGCACACCATATGAACAAGGATTGTCCTCCATTTCGAAGTATCCTCACCGATCTTATCCAACATTTGAAGGTTACGATCATACTCGCCGGTCAGATGGCACAAACCTTCATAGTTCTCGCGTTTCAATGGCTCTACTGCAAGCAGGGCATCGATATGAGACTTTACAATGAGCTTTTTGTTCTCATACCGTTTTTGCAGTAGCTCCCAGGCGACAGTTCGCTGCCGTTATCTCTATCGTCCCTAGTTCCTGTAATGCTTCGCCCACGAGTGAAGATCGCAGGTACGAAAACTTGTCGATGTCAGTGAGCTGTTTAAGTGCGGTGGATTAAGCTTCTGAACAAGTCTCTAAATGCAACTTGATCTCCGGCAGCTTGACCATAGATAGAGCAGATGAGCATGGTTGAGTCGTAGCTATAGATGATCCGGTGGATGTTCCTAGATCGTATTTGGGTCGCAGAAGCTGCAATGCCGATTGCAACTCGCAGTACTTATCTTCGGCTTGCTGGATGATGGTACTAAATTCGATCTGCCGCTTTTCACCAAGTGAAGACAAGCGAGCCTTCAACTTCTCCGGGTTAGCCATAGAATCCACCAACTCCTTTTCATCAGCTTCTTCCGTGAGGACTCCGAAGTTAGCCACTTATCACGATGGCGGTTTAACAGCAACGCCACTATTGTTTTAGCCGGATTATTGACCGGTGTATTGTTCACCGGTAACCGGTAGACGAAGCACTTTATCCACTATCAATCTTCCAACGGTCATCCGGCTCGAAGGACCAACCAGCAATAGCCTGATTGACCGCCAGTTATTGCTACTCCGTTATTGCCAAATCCGCTGTTATTCCACGGAGCACCAAAAGATGATGCTTTGGACAAGCATACATCCTCAATCTGTACACTCTGATGATTCCAAACAAAGGCAACATCCGGCGCCAACCTCGCCCGAATGCAGGTCAAGTAGGGAATGGATAGGAATATGTTGATGTGATTGTCGCTTTATTGGAAGCCGAGACCACCTTTGCACTTCTACGAGAAATCACTGGGTTGTTGGATAAGATGGTTGGGTTCGCAGCGGGATACGTTTTGATAAACGGTGTGCTGAGTTCAACTGACGTCGGCAGCGAACCATATATGAACTTTGTTCCCGATAATAATCTGTACAGAGATGCACATTAAAGTTACTCAAATTTTGGCATCGAATTAAACCAACAGTAAGGATGCTGTTGGGGCCTCTCAGAAGTGTGGGTCGTTTATTTCAGCAGAATACCAAAATATGTTAAAAAATCGGGTGTGAGGACCGATTTAAACCAACAGTGGGGATGCTGCTAGGCCACTCACAAGTGTGGATGGTTTGTTTGTGAACAAAGAATCAAACGTAAATTACTCTAAACTCTTAGCACCCCTATGAAAACTTACTCCACCCGCAAGTTAGGGAAATATTATCCTTTGTGATGGTGGATCTATAGTTTACGTGGAGTTGCTGAGATTTTCTATATAAACCTTAAATTCCTACAGGAACTTGCCTTTTAAATGGACGAATCCAGGTTGAAAAAAGAAGAAGACACCGAGTGGTGATAAATCTCACAGCTCCCATGTTGTATAGGACGAAAATTTCATAATGCTTCTAAAAAATTTAAATGCAATTCTAATTAAAGTTAATCTCTTTTAATGTATGAATGAAGAAAAATCCAAAACTTTTCAATAAAGACATTTTCAGCAAAATACAAATAAATAATGCCCCTATTGCGCATCTTTGAATTTTTCTTCCATCATGAAACAAACCGCTTTTAATTAGAATTTTATTGGAATTTTTTAAAAGCATTTTAAAATTTTCGTGCTATACTTTTACTTGGAAGCTATCAGATTTTTCACCACTCGATGTTATCTCCGTTTTTCAAGTTGGATTCGTCTATAGTTGTTTACAAAATCAGAAACGTCGTTTTGAATAAGTCGTTGAGATATGATTAATTTTCGTTGTTAACTAGTAATAGGACGGTGACGTTCCACGTTCTCACATGAAGTTCTTTTGTCCACCTCAAAAATATGGACTGGTATAATTTCCAAATGATTGCGTTCTTCTTCAGAAACTCATACTTATATCTTACTTCTCCTCTCTTCCAGGCGCAGTTCGGACGACCCACTCATCTCCGGAGGCACCAACGACAACCATAACGATAATGAGCTTAGCGTTGCCACTGCTTCCCAGTCAATGTGTTCATCACCCACTCCTCCACCCACGCAGAAGCATCGCAACAGCATTGTCGTGCCAACCTCGATCCTATCACCCGAGTTACCAGATACTCCCATCTCACCGCTGCCCACGCCCACGAAACCATCTGGAGGTTCCTCGGGTCGCCGTGGTGCTGCAACCAGTGGTGCGGGTCGTCAACGACGCAAAGGACCAATCAAGCTGCGGTTCCACCACCAAGCTTTGCCTCCAGAATATCTGGACCACTATGAGGCAACGCAGAATATTGCAGCCAAGCGTGAACAGCTACAGCAGCAGCAGCAACAGCAAAACTACGGTGGAACTCGTTCCAGCAGAATGGACAAACACGCAGAACAGGAACGCGAAGATCGAACCAATGAATCGGTAAGAAATTGGCTTCAGAAAATACTGGAACTTCAAAAGGAGGGTGTTTCTCTTGCACCCATCAAAGATGAAGTGGACACCAATGGGGAAACATTTCAACGTGGAAATTCTGAAACACAGAAAAACAAAGTCGTCAGTTATAAGGATCTTCCGTACATGGGAGAGATGACTTTGGACAATTCTAAACCACGTAGAGGTAGAAAACCGAAGAAAGCGGACATCTGCCATCTGATCTACAAAAATTATGGCACGATTTTACCGGGCACTCCCAAACCAGAATCATTGCAAGAAAAATCGAACAATGGACATCGGGCACAAACGAGGAGTAGTAGCTTGCTAGAAAGACGGCTCATGTCCAACGAGAAACCTCTCGAAACTGGTAAAGGAAAGCGAGAGGAACCGCTTAATCTCTGTGTCCGAGATGCAGGAGCTGATCCTCTAACACTTTCTAGCTCAGAAGATGAAAGTGATGGTGTTTACGATTCCTCCTGTCCAACGCCAATCATCACTCCTACAGACATCAACAACGATAAATCACTTGCTGCAAATATGAAAATGTCACTGCCAAACCTGCACAGCACTAGTGCAGGAACTCCCTCCAGTGGGGAAATTCCTTCCACAGCGGACACTCCGCCGGGATACATGTATTGGCCGAACGTAGGGGGATTCATTCACCCAATGGCCTTGTACTATCAAAAACTAGTTGATTCCAACAATACAGTCACACCTGGTCAATCAAGCTCATCCACTTCCAACTCAGTCCCCAGCACTCCAACTGAGTTATTGAATCCCAAACCATCAATCTCATCTACCAACTCAACACCATCGCCCTCATCACCGGTCGCACCTAAACGAGAGCCACAACAGACACTGGTTCCGAAGCCAATATCTCAGCTCATCAAACCGGAGAAAACCTCCAAACCACAGTCAGAATCACAATCGCCCGCCAGTAAACGCTCACCACCCACCCAGAAACGGAAACGATCAGCAATTTTCATCCCTCCAGTTCCAGCGGAAAACAGTACAAATCCGGCCACAGAAGTAAGCATTTGCAAGTTTAAATTCACTGGCGGGGCAAAGCCTTGCCTCCAGGAGAAGAAAATGCTCAGTGTAGATTCCGGTGGAAACTTTCGATACTATTCCGGAACCGGCGATAAATCCATGCGGGGTTACGAATTCTTCCCACGTGAGAGCCTTCAACAGAGTAGTCTCCATGCAACCACTACAACCGGGGCCTTCCTAAACACACCCCCGGTTGAGAAGATTGCTTGTGATCTTCCGCCGCCATCACTGGGACTCAGTAACGACATTCTGCAGATTGCAGATTTCCCCAGCGCTGCCGGGCTGACCGGATTAGCTTCACCAGGTATTGCATCTAGCCAAGGGCGTCGTCACTTGTCATCCGATCCTAATGAAGCTCGCCGCGCAAGACGTCGCTCGCGACGATCATCCCAGCGGGAGACGCTGGAAAAAACCTTCAAGGAAAAAGGCTTTCTCATCCAAACACAACAACTTCAATCGGCTGAAGGTGCGACCTATTGTAAGTTTAGACAATTACGTAAATTTACTCGCTATCTCTTCCGAAGCTGGAAAGACTATCTTCCCGGAGAGCTACAACAACAGGGAACGGCACCCGGAGAACATCCTCACGATGGGCTGCCTATGAGCGCACCCGCTGACCTACTTCTGGACGAAGACAGTCCTCTGCTGGATTGTCCGAGCTCCGGAATGTTCAGCAAACGCTGTGAGCGATCGATGTCCTCACCATCATCCATTTCTTCGCCACCGCCGGAAATTCTGCCAGCACGAGCAGGAAGAAGCTCGAGGGACTCACCACCACCTGTTTCAGTGTCTTCCGTGCAGGTTCGGTGTTCAGGGGAACGTCAAAGCTGACACCGGCACTGATTGGTCAAATTTTCATATTGTTATAAGTTTTCACCAAAGACTAGCCAGTAAGATTGAAATAGCTAATTTCATTTTTCAGAGAAATTTATTTGCCTTAGGAAAATTAACACCTTTCATTTGATGAGACAAACTCTAGTCGTTTTTTTATATTGATTTTATTTACTAAGGTTTGAAAGCACCATTTCAATTTCTATAAATAAAATATAATAAAAATCAATTTCTATGTTGCCATGCTTTTGATTTACAATTTTGTTTGTGTTGTATGTTACTCAATAAAGGAAAAAAGTAACACGCGGTATGATTACTAACTATCTCAGAGCTCATTTTCCATGATCGAAATGAATATTCCCTGCTTCCCTCATCGAGTGCTTCTCTGTTACACCGACAAACCGACATGAAACTCAATCTTCTCTATTGATCAAGAATCCATATAACGACCGACTCAAATGTGCAGCAATCCCATCTGTCAAAACCTATAGAATCATTTTATCTAGATCAAATAAATTTGTCCAGAATTGCTCAGACATGAACCTTCTAATCAAGTTCACAAGCGTGTTCGTGGCTTCAATGAGCGTTCTCAGCGAACGAGAAGATAGATGTCAGTAATATTGTTTGAACAGAAATATTAAGACATTACCGATTGTCATTTATGTCGGTTTGTCTGTGTCTGTTAGTTCCATCTAAGTATGCGTTGAAAGATAACCCAAAAGCAGTACACTCTCGCTTCACTTTACTCAATTTTCGAGTACAATTGTATGCTATCTCTTTTTATCTCACGGAAATGTTACTCAATTTTCGTTAAAAAGTGGATCAACTCAATTTTTGAGTAACATTTCCGTGAGAGAAAAAGAGATAGCATACAATTGTACTCAAAAATTGAGTAAAGTGAAGCGGGAGTGTATATTGTGAATATCCTCCAATAGAACATTCAACTTAATGCATATACGTGCAACTGGAATCACGGCACTCATACACAGAAAACAATCTTGTAATAAAAACTACACTTTTACCCGACTATGCCTATCTTAAAAACAACCATGAAATTTCAGTCAAATTTACTACGTTTATGGTAAAACCTTCAACATTTGTGGTATATGTGATAGACCTCATATCGATCATCTAATCGTAGGCATAGTAGAATCAAACGCATGTATAGTCATGTAAAAATGGTTGGTATTTGAAACAAGAGAAATACCGTTCCAAAATACCACACACTGCTTGATAGTACCAATTAATGAGTAAAATTTTAGCTTTGGAGCCGAAAAGTTACCTTGTTTGATGCGGGTGATGCTGGTGCCGGGTAGGAAGTGGTGTTGCTTTCCCCGGATGCTGATAATTACCTAAAGTTGCTCTCAGTGATAGCGAATTGCCTCTTAGTTTCATTCCTGGATAACGAATGGTTCTCCTAATTATTTACAGCCAATGTATTTTCCGCTGATTAGTTCGAAATGAGGAAGCTCACGGAATAGTGACTATTGTGGATTTTACGACTGATTTGAAAGGAAATTTCGATTTCGAATATTATTTCGATTTCTTGGAAATTACCCTTGCCTATCCTGTATTATCGAGTAGTAAGAAGTTTAAGTTCTTCTTAAAACTTAAGTACCCTGAGCTATTGGGATGATCCCTGAACTATTGGAAAGTTTTTCGAGCTTCTGGGAAGAACCCTGAACGTGTAGAAAGCTTATGAAAAATTCCTTGGAATGTTCCCTAAACTATTTAGCATGCTCCAAAAATCTTTAAAAGTTTCCTGAATTTCTGGGACGTTTTCTAAATTATGAATTTCTGGTGTCTTCCAGGACGTGATCCTCTCCGTTTCGACTCTTGTTTATCCGCTGCCAAATTACAAATCAGCATTATCTTATATCGTTTAGATTAGATGCATGCATTCACACACTCACCTTCAGCTATACAAAAGAGCAAGTATTCAGGTCGTCTGCTATTGACGCACTACTGGCGGTAAAAACTATTTGGTCAAACCAATCCATGGCAAAACATTTGTAATAGGATGACAGGTGATGGTGGGTTAAATAACAAGAAATACAATGCCGGCGCGGGGAAAACAATGTTTCTCTATTTTAGCTGGTTCTATTCAAGTTTTGCTGATGCCAATCAAGTATAAAGTTGTTCCAAAAATAGACCACCGCTGAAGATGCCCTAAGAGAGCGGTTTTATGGCCGGGATCATCGAGATTGGCCCACAAATTCTCGATGGGGTTCAAATCCGGGCTTTATGATAATAAGCAGCCTTATTCTGCGTGTCGGGTGAGTCGACACGACTCGCTCTCACATATGACAATTGTCACCTCGTATGTGAGAGCGAGTCGTGTCGACTATCCTGGAAGACTTACTTTTCTTTGCTTTGGGTCGGTATCTTGCTGTAACACGAACTGATTT
Source organism: Aedes japonicus (assembly GCA_034211315.2). Taxonomy (NCBI): domain Eukaryota; kingdom Metazoa; phylum Arthropoda; class Insecta; order Diptera; family Culicidae; genus Aedes; species Aedes japonicus. The sequence continues at coordinate 16,193 of JASCZW010000411.1, read as the reverse complement.
TCCAGCCCTATTTTAATCAAGGATACATACTACCCAAAATCTTTTACGAAGCTGGGGGGACGGGGAAACAGACCCTGGAATCTATCGGAACGATCCGGTTTTTGTGCAGGTCCGCTACACTCCTGGTACTGCGCTGCTGTTGCTAGTTTTGGTATTCGTACATCGTAACGTTCGTCGTTAGAATGAGCTGCTCAACTAGTTAGTCTTATGACTTGTTCAGACTACAGGCTTGCAACATAATACAATGGTGTTTTGAAAAGTATCTACAAGGAAAATGTCATCAAGATAGCCTTGTATTATGATACAACGCTGTAGTATGAACAAAACATTACATACTAATTTAAATATTTATTCATTTAACCCTTACCTTTCTTACCAATTAGACCAAGACGGTGAGGCCACCACAGCTGTACACAGAAGTTGTATCCAATATATTCTGCCCATAGATGCCCCGGTCTACCGGTCTATTCAATGTCTTGTAGATGGTCAACTTTGTAGTTCGGTGAACTTTGTTCGATCGGTGAAATTTGTCCGATCGTCCTTCAGAGTCCAAAGTAGGCACGTTTGCCAGCCATAATGTGCCTTTGTACTTCTCTGCTGGTGTCGTTATCTGCGGACACCAATGAGCCCAGATACGCGAATTCGTCTTCTACCTGGATGTCATCATCATCGAAATTAACTCGTGGTGGGAGGCTGCCTTCTCGTGAGCCTCTTCCCTTCGTGTATTTTGTTTTCAACGCATTAATCACATGCCCAATCCTTCCAGCTTCAGCCTTAAGTCTGATGTGCGCTTCCGCCATCGTCTTAAAGTTGCATGCTACGATTGTAGCGTCGTCGGTTAAGCCAAGAAGTTGGACAGACTTCCTGAATAACGTGGCAAGCGTGTCTATCCCAGCTCTTCGAATCACACCCTCCAATGCAATGTAAAATAACATACACGACAATCAATGACCTTGTCGTATGTCTCTCCGAGATTCGACGGTACTCGAGAGTGTCCCTGAGACTCGGACGACACACATCACTCGATCCACCGTTGCTTTGACCAACCACGTCAGTTTTTCTGGAAATCTTGGAAATCTGGCAATTGCGGTACGCTGCCTTTGCGCAATCTGTTCAACTTCTCGTAGAATTTGCTTGTGTCGTTAGTACGGTGCAGTGCTTCCATTGCACAGTGGGAAAAAATGGACCCAAATTCCCAAGTAAGAGAAGCCGCTAGTTTTTGAACCAAAAAAAAATGCATCTCTAAAAGAAAATGGGCTAACAAATCGATTGGCGCAGGTTTCGTGTTGTGTAGAACACGGGTAATGGCTCGTTTTGCCGCAATTCATCCTAAATCTATGGGTTTTCTTCATTTTGCTCATACAGTTGCAATCTCCGCAATATATTTTGAGTAAAAATGCATACACACATGCATGTTTACACACATCACATTAAGAAACTTAACAGGGATAATTTCATGTCGTGCCTGGCCCGTTTTACCCGCAATGTGTTCCTATTATTTGATTTTTCACGTCACTTTCCGAACAGCAGCAATCGTCACAAATTATTCTCGCTGGAAAAGTACATATCCCACAGCACATCTGCATAGAAGTAAATTGGAGCGAATTTACGTGTTTTTGGGTCTTGTAGATAGCCCGTTTTGCCCCAATTTCCGTTCAATTGATGTTTTTTCTTCATTTTGTTCATATGATTGCAATATCCACAATATATTTGAAGCGTAAATGTATACATTTTACACATATCACATTTAAAAACTTAACAGGGATAATTTCATATTGTGTCCGGTCTGTTTACCCCAATTTATCCACATATTTCAGTAGTCTACATTTGTTATATTTTGCAAGATTCTTTCAAAATATCCATAATCGCCGCAATATATCGTATAAAACAAAACTGGGTTTAAAAAATCCGCATAATACTCGACCGTGGCATTTCAGTGGCTTTTGTAACCTAGAAGTGCAAGTGTACTGCACTGCTAAAAAAAATTAATAATACGCGGAACATCTCGCGTGAAAGACGTCACCCGAAGAAAATCTAACCCATAAGATGCTGAATACTTTGACGTGGTCGGATCCCAAGATGTCTTACCTGGAGTATAAATGGCTTCCTTGGAAAAGACAAGATGAAGACTTCTCTCGTAAGATGGCATTTTACTCTACCGATAGCACTTTCATCACGGATCATGAGATCGACGACAGTGATGATAGTTCGGTTGAAAGCGAATACAGCCCATAGCACTGAATTATATTTCGCAATTTTGTGATTCATAATAAAACGTTTACATATTTAACCAAACAATACATTTTTAAACACAAGAAGCCACAAGAAAAATCTAATTATAAGGATGAATTTGGGTAAAACGGACCAGACACAACATGAAATTATCCCTGTAAAGTTTCCAAATGTAATATGTGTAATATATATATGCTGTTTCAGTCAAAATATAATACGGCGATTGCAACTATGAGCAAAATGAAGAAAAACCATCAATTAAACGGATATTTGGGCAAAACGGGCTATCTACAAGACCCAAAAACACGCAAAGTCGCTCCAAATTACTTCTATGCAGATGTTCTGTGGGATATGTACTTTTCCAGCAAAAATATTTTGTGATGATTGCTGCTGTTCGGAAAGTAACAAGAAAAATCAAATAATAAGAATCAATTTGGGTAAAACGGGCCAGACACGAAATTAAATTATCCCTGTTAAGTTTCTTAATGTGATATATGTAAACTATATTCGTTTTTACTCAAAATATATTGCGGAGACTTCAATTATACGAGCAGAATGAATAAAAACTATAAATATTGGGTGAATTGAGGCAAAACAAGTCACTTCCCGTGCTCTCCACAACACGAGACCTGCACCAATCGATTTATTTGGTTTTGGTTTGGTTAAAAAACCAGCGGTTTCGCTTACTTGGGAATTTGGGTCCATTTTTCCCACTGTGCATTGCTTCGCGGTCTCGATCTTTCCGTTGGTACTTTTTCGTTCGAAGAATAGAGTTTTGCCTGTTCCGTGCCTGTCTGTACCCTTCCACATTCGCTCTCGTACGGTGTTGCAGTATAGACACTCAAGTAATAGACCGGACAACGTGCCGCCATGTTGTATCCAAAACGAACATTTCCTCGCATTTCCCATACGATTTGACAGTTGTTTTGGATACATCAACTGTGCCAGACTCACGTTGTCCGGTCTATTACTTGAGTGTCTATATGTTGCAGCATTCTCGCCCGTGCTGCATTCTTCTCATCTACTAACTGCTTGCAGTCGCCATCAAACTAGTCATTTGTTCGATTCCGGGTGATGATACAAAATTACCTATCTACCTACTTAAACTACTAGGAAAACGCCAAGATAGACAGCTGAATTGGCCCATTCTACCGTTATGTTGTTTAGGCTAATTTCGCTATCATTAGGCGGAACAAGCCTGGGAGATTTGGAGTATGGGAAGATTATTACCTGTTGTCGGAACATCGCTCATCTGGTGTGATGGTAGTTCCGTTTGGTGATCCGATGCCCTTGACCGAGGAGCCAACTTTGGTCACCACTGGATTGTGGTCCAAGCTGAGCTCCTGGTGCACGACCGGCTAGGCTGTTATGTTCCTCATGTTGGTGAGGAAGATGTCGCTCGTTAAGTGGGTTTCGGATCTGTGGGAGTATCCGGGCCCAGAACGGTGTAATAGCCCTCTTCCAGGTCCTCCTGTAAGGGTTTCGAAGGTCATTCTGAACAATTCCCATTCTGGTTCGTTTAACGTTGATTTTGGTTTTCCCTCTTAGGTCCTATCCTACTATTATCCTATTCAACATCTCTACGTCAGATGTACCTCCTTTGGTGGAATTTTGTCGATGTTTGCGGACGACAATTCCATCATCTACAAGTGATTCGTGCTCTGACTAGAAAACTTCAGGAGAGCCTCAATGTTCTTTCCGATTGTTTCGATAGCTGGAAGATTTGTATCAATGCAGCTAAAACCCGGACGATTCTGTTTCCGCCAGGGATGCCAGATATTTTTTTCAAATATTTGTGATCAAAATTTGAAATGTCTGGGAATGTTTATAAAAGTCTGTAATTTTTTTTTAGAAAATAAGACTTCTTTCAACGAAAAGACGTAATAAGACAATAAGAGCGCGAGTTATGTCATTATCGCTGTTTCTGTGATTATGTTAACATGGATCTATTTCTTGGATTGTATGGAACCTTACACTATTGTTTCATATTTTTAAAGTGTTACTTAAGCTTGAAGCATTCGCATAAATGACACAATTTTCTTTAGTTTTTTTTTTCCTCTTTCTAGTTTTGTATTTTAAATTCAAAATTTAGTTTTCATTTGATAAATTCAACAGACTTTTTCTTGATTCAACAATAACCATTGATGGTGTGTACTATATTTTAATAGGTGTCATCATCGCTCATGATCATCAATATCACTATGGTCATATGAATGATTTTGGTATAGACTGCTTACTCGGTTAGTCAGTGGTTATCTCTTAACTTTCAGGGAAACTGTCTCCTGATCTTCTGTAAGGCTCTTTGCTTTATTCTGGGAAGTTTCCTCCTGAACTTCAGGCAAACTTCCTAATGAACTTCTAGGCAGTTACTCCTCATTTTCTTCGAAATTAACCCAACTTTACCTTCTAGAAACATTTGGTAATCTTTTTCCGAGGAAATTTTCTGCAAAACTTTGAGAAAGTGCTCTCCAAAATTTCTTGGAAAATCTTGTTAAGTTGTTAGAAGTTTCTTCCTGAACTTCTGAGAAGTTCTTTTCTAAACTGCCGAAATAATCTCTTCTGAACTTCAGGGGAGTATTCACTTATACTTCTGAAAAGTTTCTTCCTGATTTTATCAAAAGAATTTACCATAACTTCTGGGATTTCGGAATTTTAGGGAAGTTCTCTGGCATTTCTGGTTAGTTCCAACTAAACTTTTGGCCTCTTTGCAACTTCTGTGAAGTCCTCTTATGAACTTCTGAGGCGTTCTTAACTGATTTTTTTGTTTAAAAAAATTCTTGTTGACCCTACAGGTAGTGCAGTCGCTGGTAGGTTTCTTCCTGAAATTTGGGTAAGTTTTTTCCTGAGCTTATTCTTTCCAAACTTCTGGTTTGTCACATCTGGAATTGCAAGGAAAATTTTATTCCAAAATTTTTGTTAAATTTGTTCTTGAAGTTTCTTCCTGACTGAAAAGTCCTCTTCTGAGCTTTTGGGAAGTTTTCTCCAGAACTTTGAGGAAGTTTGTTCCGGAACTATTGGGAACCCGGAAAAAAATAACAATACAGAAACAATACAATAATATAGAATAACATTTAAATCTATTTCCGACCATAAATCTTATTGTTCGCGTATCAGATAAATAAAAAATACATATTGTCATTACAATAGATCTACAATTCACTCTATATGCTAGGACTTTCAACAATTGTGAAACAATACAATGAATAGTAATTGACACAAATTTGTTCGGAAAATAATGATTTTTTCTATAGTTAAGATACATAACCCCCATTTTCTATTGTGCATGCCTCAATTTACATTAGATTCTATTGTGGTAACAATAACTTCTATTGTCATCCTATCGTTGTAAACTATACAATTAATCGTGAACACTTTAGATTTTATTGTATGGTTACAATATATTCAATTGTAAATCTATGAGAATTTTTTATTCGGGAAATTCATGCTCAAATTCGAAGCAAGCCCAATGCTCCTGGATAGTTTCATTCTTTTCTCTCGAAAGAATTTTGAGAAATCTTTATTCTGAAATGCAGAAGGTTCACCTGTTGGAAAAGCTGCCATCACTTCTAGGAAGTTCCTACTAACTTTTCGAGAAGTTTCTTCTAAAACTTCTGGGAAGTTATTTCCTGAACTTGAAAAAAGTTCCTTCCTCAACTTCTATGATGCATCGTCCTGAGGATTTTTTTCCTGATTTTTTGAGAAATTATAGGTAGTGCCCTACTTGGTTAGCTCCCGTATGAAATTTGGAGAAGTTTTTTTTTCTGAACTTCTGGGAAGAACTCCAAAACCTCTGGAAAAATCCAAACTTCAGAGAAGTCCTCTCCCCTACACTTCTTCCTGAAGCTCTATTAATTCCTCTCCTGATTCTTGGGGAAGTTCTTTCTAGAAATTCTGGTAAGTATGATCTTGAACTTCGGTAATTAATTTTTAAAGGTTCTTCTTGCATGAACTGCTGGCTCCCAATACTTCTGAGAAGTTTCTACTTGACCATAGGAGATGATTTTTTTTCGAGGATGTCTCTAAGTTTCTCAAATATGATTTGTATTGTTGTGAACCCTGATTTTCGTTGTGACTCAATTGCAAAGGACAAATATTACCAACGATTTGACAGTTGTTTTTCGCAGGGATTTGAACACGCTTGGGATTGAACATTTCCATAAGTAGGAACTCCATGTTACCCTCGGAAAGGGCCTATACGATACTTATCGCTGGGCCCATTGTGACTCCAAGTGGCCCGCCACTTTCGTTTCTTCAAGGATTTCTAAATGTCTTTAAATGATACCTACACACTCAATTTACTTCGGCAAAATGCCCAACAGCCGAGTAACTCGACAGTTACTTTTGCTGATATCCCTGTTTAATGTTTGTTTGTTAGCTGAGTATCGGTAAAATTTTAATTTGTTAGCCGAATCTCGGTAATTTTATCGCTGATTCTCAGTAAATTGAAATGCCGAAATGAACGGCTGTTGTATTCTCGGCGAAAAAAACTAAGTGTGTGCAATATTTTAACATATTTCAACAAAGTTTCTTATTTTAACATATTTCAACAAAGTTTCTTATCTAGTAGATGTTACTATACTGTTCGGATCCTCGTACGTTTTAAATCTGAATATCAGCGAATACCTTTATTTGAAATTAAAAAAAAATATTTCAAATGTCTGTAAAAGTCTGCAACATAAATAAAATGTCTGTTAAATGTCTGCATCAGTAAAAAAAGTCTGCAATAAAAATGAAAAGTCTGCAAATTTACAGATATGTCTGTGAATATGGCATCCCTGGTTTCCGCACTCCAAATCACCTCCATTAGGAGATGTCAAAGTTCACCTCTGCAAGACAGCGATCAATTGGCACGGGGAAGAAGTCTTCCTTGCCCTACCTAACCCTATATAGCAAATTGTTGTTCCGATCACATAATCACTAAATGTAGTACTTTGTTACACACTTAGAAAATTTTACAGTATTCGGTAATTTTTTACCGAACTTTCAACAGCTGAAAGTTCGGTAATCTGTTCGGTAATTCTATTCAATTACCGAAAGTTCGGTACTCGATTTTTTTGACGAACTCTCGGAAACTTTTTCAAACAGACGTATGTCATTTTGTAAACAAAGAGGGGAAGTAAGATTCAAACTTAAATTTCTCGAAACCCTTAGCACTTTCATGCAAACTAGGGCCACCAACACAGGGAATAACATTGCTTTACATGATTGTGATGCTTGTTTATGTGAGGGTGCTGATAATTTTGAGAAATTTACTTTTGATTCTTACTTCCCCTCTTTGTTTACAAAATGACATACGTCTGTTTGAAAAAGTTTTCGAGAACTGTTAAAAAATACCGGACAGTTCGGTAACGGGAGATTTGATGATCTGTCAAAAACTACCGTACAGTTCGGTAATTTGTATAGTTTGGTACCGAACCATTTCGGTATTTTTTTTATCGTTAAACATCAAAATTTTCGGATGTTATTATATAGGTGACGAACTAGGCCAAGAGGCTAGAAGCCACCATTATAAAGAAAAAAAAATTATATTATATATTTATCTAAATATAAAACTAAAATTCAAATTAGGTACTAAAAAGTATCTACAAAAAAATCAAGGCAGTGCATGCAACAATTTGGTTCCCGTTGTTGCGAGCGTCTCGATACCCAGAATGGCACCAAATAACAAGAAAAATGATTTCTCCGATGGAACAGGTTTTGCATCGAAAACATAAAACGCTTGAATCAATTTTTCAAATGCTGCCGGCAGCCCGATTCCATCTGGGATTGTGAGGTCTTTCCAACATATGGCGCAATCAACGGAAGACGATAAGAAAGGGCCTCGAACGATGAGTGTTGGCTGCGTCGGATGCTAGTCAGTGAAGTTGTCTTCTACCTGTAGATGGATAAAGTGTCCTTTTTTGATGGTTGATATGGTGGTGTAGTCCGGAAACATATCCGGATACATGTTCCCGGCAGTAAAAGCATATTAGCACCGGAGGAACCTGTAAATAATTAGGGGTAAGAATAGTTAAATGAAACCTTACGGAAAATCTCGATGAGTTAAGTATCCTGCTCCTGCTGCTGCTGGTATACCTGCTCCATCACTGTTGATTTTGGGTTTCAGCTACGAAATGAAAACATTTCAATGAACACTTTCAAACTGATCACTGGAACCACGAGACTTCACGTTTGACAGTTAATAATACTTTTTCAGAGACTAATTCAGAGATTATTTTAAGTTTTGTTCGGTAAAGTGTTTACCGTAGGAGGTGATTGTTTGTTTTTACCGTAAGAATTGATTTTTTTTCTACCGAGTACGGTACATAAAATACAACATAACAGATCGTTCGGTAAAGTGTTACAAAATTACGGTAAAATTATTTATGTTTACCGAAATATTTCGTCATTTTTTTTTACCGAACAGCAAAATTGAATTTAAGTGTGTAAGATCTTTGTATCCGCTGATTAACAGAATCCCCACTCTATGGACCAGGAACAAGATTGTAATGCATAAGCAAATCATTCTTTCCATAGCCGAGTACGGCTTACCAATCTGGGAGCTTATTGCAACCATCTGAAACTAGTTCCTTCGGATGATTCTGAAAAGTTCCCCAACAACCAAAAATTAATAGATCCATCGCCAGGCTGGCCTCCAGACCCTCGACGACAGGAAAGTTATACTCTTGGAAAGTTTCAGAGAATCCTGCCTTAGGTCGCCCCATCCGATCATCAGAGAGCTTGTAAACTAGGTTTACAACGATGCTCTTTCCGCTATCAACCTGCGCACACACTTGGACATCAAATCAAAACTGCTGCTGTACAAGTCGGTGTTCAAGCGTTTCAGGTTAAGCAGAACCGGATTATGAATTTCGTAGACGTCGATACTAGAATAAGTTTTTTTGTTTTAAAATATTTTTCCTCTAACTATCTTTTTTGTTGATTTCAAGTTCGAGGTTTCTTTTCATAAACTTCCCCACCAATCGCTTAGAAGTTTCTTAAATAGTCGGTATCAGTTATTCTTTTTTTTCTGTAAAAATAGCTGCTGGTTGCTGCTTATAAGACACTACTGGTTTCTAGCATGCATACAACCCTGTACTTTAGTTGTTTTAACTTAACTTTGAAAGACTCTAGTTTTAACTTGGGCAATATCATAATAACTAAAAAGTGCCTTCGTTTATGCAATTTCCTTTCACGTTTGCTCGCTTTGCAGGCGAACGATTTCTAAAAGCTAATACGAATAACAATTCAAGCCCAACAATGTGTCCGAGCTTAAGTTCTTCAGTCGCTTACAAATGCGTTCGCCGTGAACACGGTTTCTTAATTCGTTATTCAGTGTACTGGATTAACCAAACGATTTTGACGAAATAACTGGAAATACTCTTGAAAAGCCATAGCAATTTAAGAAAATATTGTCAATGAATCGAACCGGTTGTCACATATATTGGACATTTTGTAATATGCGTCAAGAATTATAATAATTTTATCGCTCATCTAAAATAGTAGCTTTAAATTTGGTCATTTTAATCAGTGATGCTTTAGTGTATATGTATTATAATTTACTAATAGTTTTTTTTTGTGGTAATCATCCGATGCATTTAAGCAGTACACATTTGTTTAACAAGCAAATTACTGAGACTCTGTGGCGCAACGGTAGCGCGTCTGACTCCAGATCAGAAGGTTGCGTGTTCAAATCACGTCGGGGTCAAATCATCAGCGTTTTTTTTACCAAAACTTAACAAGCTTCAATAATTCGAAGCAATTGCCTTGAATAATTATATCACTCGAACCGACTACCATATATAGTAATATAATTTAATAGAATTTATAATTTTAATAAATTAACAACCCACCTCAAATCTAAATAGGATTTTCTCTAAAATTTCCTGTGTTAAGCAACCGCCATGGCCGTGTTATATATACTTTAATCATATTCCGCCTAGTCTATATGCAATTATTAGTTAGAGGCTTGGATATAAAAAAAACAACACAATTTGTTTCCCCTTTCCAAGGAAATACAAAACGACAAATCTAGAAAAAACGGAAATTGTTGGATTGTTTATGTGTATATTAGGATGCTCCGATAGTTTCAACGACTTTGTAGTGTTAGCACACTTCCTATCTCCCGCACGAATGTAATACCCTTTTGCTGTCGTCTGTTCGGCGTTCTGGTTGTAGTTTTTCGTAAGCTTAATTTTCCTTTTTCTCTTCAACCTCCTCACCGCTTTCACCATCCTTGTCATCGCCGTCCTCGACTTCCTCACCCTCGGCATTGTATGTAATTCCCTCCTCGTCTTCATCTTCATCCGAGTCTCCAGCCACTTCGGCATTTTCGGCTTCTGCCCGTTCCATTTTCCGCGCCAGGTCTGCCTCGTCCGTTGCGGTGACAACCTTCGGTGCCATCTGTACTTTGAACACACCGCCGAGATTCTCGATCGTCTCCTTGACCTTCTCTATGGCCACTTCCAGAGCTTTCAGTCCATCGGCTTTTTCCGGTGTTGAGGTTGTCATGACTAAAATTACATACAATGTTAATTTTGTTTTCCTAAAACGATTGATTCGTTCGCTTACCATACAAAGGAGGAGCAATCAAATTAATCTTGATTGGAAGCTCCTCAGTCGAGAGTTCCAGGCCAGCCCGGAGTGCAGTCTTGACTGCATCGATACCCTCGTAACCATAGCAAGCACATTCAATGTCTGCTCGGATTTTAACTGCTTGCGAGGTAAGCTTGCGCTTGATATTGCTCAACAGTAGTTCCTTCACTTCCGGTTCAAGGCCGCATTCGTCCAGAAGAGATGGCTCACTACAAAAAGCATTCGATAATCAAAATCTGCACCTACATATTAAGTATAACCTACTTACATTACACACTGTTTGAACACATCATATGCAGCGGCTTTGCTTTTGAGCTTCTCCTCGAAATGCCAGGCAGTTTTTTCATACAGTTCTTCCAACTGCTCGTTGGTGAACTTCATCATGTCAGCTACGTGTCGGAGGATTGAATTCACTGCCTTAGCCTTGGCAAATCGCTCCGTACATTTTTCCACATCTTCCGGCGAGACACGTCGCTTAGACAGATCAATGTATCCCTTGAATTGGTCTACACGGATAACGACCACTGGTTCGGTTTTACCAACGCGGATCAGCTTGTTGATCGAACGGATACGCCTGCGGGACAATTCTGACAACAGGATCATGCCTTCAATATTGTTGTATTCCAACAGATGTACGTAGGCACCCATCTCGGCGATAGAACGAACGTTCACCATAACGACGTCCTCCACCCCCGGGTATTTTTGTTTATAGAACCTACACGATAACACCATCTTGACTTGTTTTATTCGCTGAAATAAAGAAAATAACAAAAATTTAACCATTTACAAAATTAGATGATCATAAAAAAACATCGTTCGCAGCCGTCCGAGTGCAACAGTCCAGCAGTGCGACATTTCACCCCATTCTCCTCTAACGGTTCTATGAAATTTCTCCCTCGTACATATGTCAAAACTGGGATTGTAAATCTAGCCACATTTCGGAAGCATTTTTCACACAAAAATAGCACTTTTTTCTGCTGAAAACTTGTTGCACTACATAGGCTGCGGTAAAAACTATCACTATTCACTAGATTTACCCGTTTTTAGAAAGATGTAAGCACGAAAATGTGAATTTTATCAATCTGATGTAATATACATGTGGCAGAATGCCGTACTGACAATGACAGAAAGACCTCGATGGAAAACACCGACGACGCTGATGATGGAAGCGTCAAGTTCGGTCCACAGGGGTAGGCACGCACGCAGGTAAAACGATTGTACTAAAACAAGCTGTCACGCAGGAGCCTACCTAAAAACATATATGAAAAGGGCATAACTTGAATGTTATATCGCGGAAACATGTTTCTTTGATAATAATAGCGAGGGGCACACAGAACATTGTTTTGAGTGCGCTGCATTCAAAATATTCCTGGACTTGTTGGTATTAAGCGGTACACACTTATAGTACGTTCACACTACAGCTTATATGACGTGATATAGAGTATCTTGATATCAAATGCCATGCATATTATTTCCAGTGAAAACTAGATGTATAGATGCTGATCCCAAGTAACCACAAGCATTATATTATTGCACTTATTCAACCCAAAACCAACATCGGTGATGCGAGATCGCATCAATTCAACAGTTGTCAGGTAGTAAAGCGTTAGATAAGCTTGAAAATGTAGTGATGCATTACCAATGCAATAATGCTGCTTTAGCAATGTCTTATGGCATTACAAAAGATACAGCATTAGTTCGACCTTAGTGGGGCCCTTTTCAGCTTTAATTCAACTTCAATGATGCACTAGATGTAATACATATGCCCTATATATGCACGCTATTACAGCCTCGTGGTTTCTTGGGATATCAAGATAGTCTATATCACGTAATATAAGTTGTAGTGTGAACGGCGTATTAGATATTTTTATAGATATCAGTAAAATTTTACCGAATTCTCAACAGCTGAACGTTCGGAAATCCGATTTACCGGATTTCGGTAAAATTTTCAGTTATCTGTAAAAATATATCGAAATTTGTAAAGTTTTACCGAAATCCGTCAAATCGGTTTACCGAACGTTAAGCTGTTGAGAATTCAGTAAAAATTACAAATTTCTGTAAAAAATCGAAGTGTGTACACTCAGGTTAATAAACTTAAGAATTTTATAAAGGTCAGTATCGACCTAAAAAGTAAAGAGGTTACGGAATTTTGTTCAATATTACCAAGCGGAATTTTGACAATTGATCTGTATAACGAAATGTCACCTTTACTTGCGGAATAATCGAGCGGAACAATTTTCCGAAAGTAAAAGTGACAGCTCCCTATATTTTGCGTGGAAAACTTACAAATTCCAATTTATTTTTCGTTCTTTTGAGGTGGATACTGCTGCAAAAATTTCTTTTCGATTATTTACTTTTCCGTTTCAGTAAACGGAATTTAACATGGGTTTGAGATAGAAAAAGAAATTTCTTTCGAACACGATACCGACCTTTATCTGTAAAAAAATATCGGAATTTGTAAAGTTTTACCGAAATCCGTTAAATTGGTTTACCAACGTTCGGCTGTTGGGAATTTGGTAAAAATTACAAATTTCTGGTTAAAAAACTTAAGAATTTCATTAAGGCCAGTATCGACCTGAATAGTAGAGAGGTTACGGAATTTTGTTCAATACTAACAAGTGGAATATTGACAATTGATCTGCATCCCGGATAAAAATAACCATACAATTACAATACAATAATATTAAATAACACTAAAATCTATTTCCGACCATGAATTTTATTGTTCCTGAATTGGATCAATGAAAAATGCAGATTGTCATTACAATAGATCTACAATTCAATCCATATGCTAGGATTTTCAACAGTTGTGAAACAATACAATTAATAGTATTTGACTCAAATTTGTTCGGAAAATAATGATTTTTTGACGTAGACTACGTCTTACGGCAAGGGTAGGGTGTCAAATGAAAATCTAAAATTTTGCGACCGTCACGAAAAACCGTACGTTTTGTACGCGAATAACTCAAATAATCCACGATAGATTACACGATTTCTTCTTCAATCGGTCGGAAATTTTACCGCGCTCCAATTCAATTGTCAAACATTTTTCTCAAACAATAGTAAACTATTGAAAATAACGCAAATATAACGTGATGTCTTATAATGTCATTTTGCAGAGTAAATTTACCACATTTCCTATCACAGATTTCAAATCGAAGCAACGAACGTCTTGCATCATCTTCTTCTTCTTTGTGTTAGAGAGAGACTTTAACCAATCATGTCATTCGTCTCTCCATGTACGTCTCGCACGCAGCTGAGAACGGTGTAAAACGAACACTAAGGAAAATTTTGCCTCAGTCATTTGGCAGCATTGAAGCTGTGCGGAGGGAGCACAGGGAGCTGGTCGCTGAGAGCCGGTCGCTGGGAGCTGGTCGCTGGGAGCTGGTCGCAGGGAGCTGCTTCAAGGCTCCACCAAACTGCAGCGTTTTCGAAGTCGCGGCGAAACAATCGCCACGAAGAGGTAATATGGCGGCATGCACAAAACCGACGCGATTGTGCGCCCTCATAATCCGCCATTTTGCCTCATCGCGACGATCGCTGTTTGGGAGAGCCTTTCTACTTACCACCACCAGCTGCTACGTGACCATCAGCTGCCTCTGCGACCAGCTCCGCTGCCGTACAAATGAAGGCTCCACCAAACTGCAGCAATTTTTTGCCACCGCGGCAGCGAAATCGCGGTGGAAAAATCGCCGCTGTGAGATTACATGGCGGCTTATGGGAGCGCACAAACCGACGCGATGCGTTTTTAATCGCGTTGGTTTGTGCGCTCCGTAAGCCGCCATGTAATCTCACAGCGGCGATTTTCCCACCGCGATTGCTGCCGCGGTAGCAAAAATTGCTGCAGTTTGGTGGAGCCTTCATTTGTACTGGCAGCGGAGCTGGTGCAGAGGCAGCTGGTGGTCGCGTAGCAGCTGGTGGGGGTGAAGTAGCAAGGCGCTCCCAAACAGCGATCGTCGCGATGAGGCAAAATGGCGGATTATGAGGGCGCACAATCGCGTCGGTTTTGTGCATGTCGCCATATTACCTCATCGTGGCGATTGTTTCGCCGCGACTTCAAAAACGCTGCTGTTTGGGGGAAAGCGTCCTTGGGGGCGAGCAGCAGTAAGCAGTAGGTGGAAATAATCTGTCCTTTTGAGGACAATAAATTCAAATACAAGAGTTGATTATTCAAGAATGAACTAATCTTAAATTAAGTTCGGTGCCGTCGGTAAAAATTTCACCCAGCTGGTTGGCGCTATCCATTAATTGATAATCTGTCCTTTTGAGGACAACCAATTGAATCAAAAGAGTTGTTTATAAAAAAATTAAACTTTTATTTCGTTGGGTTTGTGCGCCTAATATGGTGCCAATTCGTTCGCCGCAACTGCAAAAACGCCTGCATGGAGGGCGAGCTGACGGGAAAATTTTGGCTGGTTGGCGCAACCCGCGATGAATCAATAAATCAATAAATGCTACCAGATACAAATCCATCTTTGCTACTGTCAATTTAATATTCTCAGCTTGAGAGTTTGTTTGATTGGGATTTACGTTTCAAATTGTCGATTGGCAGCCAGTGGTATTAGCAAAACTTGTTTTCCCTTCGTCGCATACCTTAAACCACATAAATTCCCTATCACGGACACAATTTTCTATGTTGAACATGATATTCCGAACCAAAATTCTCTGTAAATTCCAATTAGTAGTGTGTTATAAACAGTTGTTCTGTTGTATTAACGATTCGCGTTGGATAGAGTCCTACCTCTAGGAAGAAAAACGTTTTGAGAAACATAGTGAAAGTGAGAATGCCTAACCGATTTGATCCAGAACGCTTGCGCAGATTCAGGAAGCGCTTAAAGAGCGAACATACGGGAAATCCTCCGAAACGACCATGCACCGATGCCGAGTGAGCTCGTAGTTATCGGGCGAAATTGAAAGCAGCAAGAGGTAATGCGTTGCCAACAACTAGTTGGGACGCTTTAGAAGGTTCGACTTTACAAATTGTATGTCATCATTGGGCTACCTGTCTTAATTCATTTCATCATATTATTGATTGTATTCTGGTGATGACATGCGCAGCATGCTTTTACTGCATTGTCAAGGGGGTGCAATAATAAGACGGGCCGGTTTTGATAGCTTATGTTGCTTCAACTGTAATCAAAGGTTCCAAGTAAGTATACATGTTATCTTCATAATCTTAGGTTATACTCACAATTCGGTAGCCTTTTGTATCGTACACCTAGTTTGCCTTAGCCTTACACGAGGTACAACTTTTCTCTTTTCAGGTTTCCCGAGATCGGATTAACGGAAATAATTAGAAATAATAATAAATTCACTTTCAGCTCTTGCTAACTACACTTTATCTCACTGCTAAATTTTATCGCGGACTGTTCTTATCGATACCGGAA